>CAEGAF010163922.1:0-36206 GCA_903067075.1 Micropoecilia bifurca | reverse complement strand
CGAAATTTCCTTAGGTCCAATAACATGGATGGTGTCTTAAGTTAAAAGTCAGTGCCTCACCAGCAATGAACCTCACCGCACATCACTGAGGGAGCAGACAAAAACAAGCTTTTCTGTCATTGAGACAATAATTCCAATACTTTAAGTTGAAGCATGTAGGAGAGAAGCACATCATTTCTTCCCTCGATGTGGTTTAATTGATAATAATTGCAATTAATTCCACTGTTTCCGCATTGTGTTAGTGTTTTCAGTCGTGGTTAATTACTTTAGCCTATGGGATGTCTGCTTTCCACAGTGTAATTGCAGCTCTCTACAGGAAAAAAAACAGCAAATAGAGACAATTATGGACCTTCCTATAATTTTCTCATATTACTTCATCCTTTTGAATCCTGCTTGAATTACAACATTGCTAAATGCAATTTGCTGTACCAAAAATATCAACAAATGAAAAGCCTCGGTGACTCACTCACTGAACCAGGTTTTGTCTGTTCACATCTGTGGGATGGAAAAGTCACTAGGGATTAATTTTGGGGTCCAGCTGAGGTGTCAGGGATGTAAGTGAAGGGGAGAGAAGACTGTAGCAGGGGGGATGGGGACAGCAGGGGGTTGGGATGGGTTTAAGGATATTGTGCACTACATTGCAATCAATGTGCACCACGCTGTGCACATTGTTCTGTGATTGTGGTGTTTATCACCCACTACATCCCAACCACCTATTCTCCTCTTTATGTATGTGTGGGTTTATTAGTGACTGGGTATGGTTGGGGGTTGGCACATGCTGTAAATGTGTGTGTGGCCTGTGTGTGAGTGTTGGGTTTGCTGACAGGTCCACTGTCAGCAGGAATGCATGATGGTGATATACAGGGCTGTATGTCACTGTGGCTTGTCAGGAACATGCACAACAGCTCTCCACATTGCATCAATCTAAAAATATATTGTGAGCTGGGAAAACAAAAACAAAAATCTTTCCTCAAAGGATATATTTGGAGGCAAAATAAAATAAAATAGTAATTTATATTTTCAGCTGGTATAATAACAGAGATTGTCTTGTACTTGGTGACATTTCTTCCTCCAGCATCATTAGTACCTGTGTTTAAGAGGATTATGTTTAGGTAACATATTCATGTGTGTTGGAGGTGTGGGTGTCCCTTGTATAATATACAGTGTAAGGACCATTTGCTCAACATTCTACTGATTTGAATCAGACGTGATAAAATTGTATTTTAGGCTTCCGTCTTTAAGACAAAAATGAAATGTCTGGGTTTATTTGAGTCCATCAAATAATCTCATGTTGCTGCAAATGGTGTCATCAGCATGTGGACCACAGCTCCTGCGCGCTCAGGGCGAGCCCACATTCCTGCCTATTCAAGCCAACAATAGTGAGGAACAGACTCCCAATGGAGATAGACTCAACTTGGCTAGGAGCAAACCAGACATTAACTGGCAAGAGTGAGACTTGACAATAGAGAAAAGTCTTAGTAATCCATCTGTTGGGTGCTAAAAACTCAGATAAAGTTAATGCTATGGATATTTAAAATGTTTGTGTTGAATTTAAATTCATTCTAAAAGATCTTGTCTTATGCCCACTACTGATCCACTGGGTTTTCCCTTTCTGTTTCTACAAATATTTTTGATTACTTTTTTTGCTTTGAAAATCAAAGGTAAAAACATTTAGTGAAACACCATCGTCTGCATTAAAAAACAAGTCCAAATCCTTCTCTATTCTCTCTACAGAAATTTGCATGTTGAGGCTCCAATGGCTCTGTCACCTGCCGCTTGAGTGTTATTGATCATAGCCACACTCTGTTGTGCTGAAATGTTCATGCTCTCTCAGCTGGCCAGGGATCAATGCTGAAATGTGACAGAAGGTTCCAGTCTATCTGCTTTTCGATCGATGCAATGATCATTCGACAGTGTGACGTTCATAATATGCATAAAATGTGCTGACAAAAATCAATGAGTTAGCTGTTAACCACCACCTGGAGGGGTTACATACCTTAACACACCTATCCATCTGTGAAAAGGGCGGTGGCTGTTTTTACATGACGGATGTTGTTCACTGTAACATAGGGATCACTTATATTTAATGCCATTTGTAAATGATAATATACAAATTTCTTGAATTACAGTGATTTCTGTTAGTTCTATTGCCAAATAAATAATCTGAGTTTATTACATACTGACAGCACTTGCAGGTTTAGGCTGCTAATAGGCTGGTTTTCTAACTAAATATATTTTAAAAAACGTGATGTGTTGACATAAAACGATCTGTGGAAATTTTGCCGAACTTATGAATGACCTTAACAATTCACACAGTAAAATGTGAAGGTTGCTACTGTGAAATTTTGTGCAGCACAAATGATTGAAAGAACCTCCCCAGAGACATTCTGTCATCATTAATTTAGTAAATTTAACACTTTTTGGTCCTATCTGGGTCAATGTGGAGAGACCAGACTAAAAATAATTGAGAGACAAAAAGAACAGCGTGAGAGCGAATGCTTCACTTGGAATCATGCAGTTCAGGCAGAGAGGCTTGTCAAAGTCTGCAGGCGGCCACCTGAACCCAAGTGTGTCATTTCACTTCATACTTAGATCCAACAGCAGTGGCAGGGAAATACCGTGGGTGGAGGAATGCTCAGATTTGATTATTTATTTTAGTTTGGTTTTTGTAAGCACTCAGTTTCTTTTTGCTGCTGCCCTTATCAACATAGTTCTCATGGCAACAACTGAAAACACGGGAAAAAATTTGTATGTTCTTATCTTTCTTAAGGACAGACAATATTACAGTTTGCAGCCAGAAAGTGCTGAAGCTATTTGTCTTTCTGTACGGAAACTCTCCAATGAACGAGAGGAAAAAAAACACATTTGTTTGGGGCTTGAGGGAAAATCATGAAACTGAGAACCAATTAAAAGTCCCGTGGTTTCCACCAATTTATGTTTTGCTTTTTAATCTTTTAAGGATAGACAGGAGCAATATGAAAATGCTGAGATTTAATATTTACATGAAGTAGGATTGGACCTGAGAAAATATTATTTTCTCTAATCTAGCAAGCTTAAATACCATTCATCATGTTGTGAATGGAAACTGGTTTTAAACCTTCGCTCTAAAGCTAATGACATGCACTGGTGTTTCCATAAAAACTCCTAGTTCTTAAAGCAACCTGCTGGTTTTTTAAAATCCTGCTTAAAATGGAACTCAGATCTTGAAAATACCAATTAGTAGTCAAAAATTCAATTCAAGGATTTCTTTTATTTATAAATTAGGCAGGTCAGGAAAATCAATTTAATTGAAGTAGCTGGAGGAAAAGGACATTTTCTCTTAAGATACGATGACTAATGCAAAACTGTCTTGTTGTATGACTGTTAAAACTGTATGTTTCCACATAATTTCCCCTTAAGAAAGACACTCCATACCGACATCATGTCCAGGTCAGTTTATTGAATGAGTAATAAGTAGTGAAAATTGTAAAGACTTATTTTATGAGGAAGTTGACCATGGACTTCACTAACATTCAGATGGATTCCCCACATTGTGATCCATTTATGCAGCCATTGTCCTCCAGTTATCCAAGATAACCGGAAGACGTGATACCACCATGACGATATCAGGTCCAGAAGGGAAGTCCCTCTCCTCTGCAACTGTCTCCGGATCATTTTGGAGGATTCTCATGCCTGAAGGGATGTGTAGTGTTTCCAGCATATTTTGTGTCAACCCCAAGGTCTTCTTACAGTGGGAAATGCATCCACACTGCTCTGGAAGTATAGAAGATCAACAGAGGTTTCGGTGTGCGATCAGCTCAGTGTTTTTTCTTTTAGTCCTGGTCTGGGATTGGACGTGTGTTGGTGGGGAAACCCTATCTGAGACTGTGAACAGGTTGGAAAGCAACAAAACAATGTCTAAATATTTGAATTGGTGACTCATGCCTCGTCTATTATGAGAATAGTGGTTGATCATGTTGCTAGGCAATGAAGAGCCACTATTGTCTAGAGGGACAATGGTGGACCAAAGAGTGCCCTCTCTTTTTTTATCTTGCTATCTATCGCCATTGCTTTAAAAAAAACGCACAGGCACTATGAGCATATGTTCCGTCTCACCTCTCAAGTTGGGCGGGAATTTGGAGTAGACCGTCTACGTGAAGGATTCACAAACCGACTGAGTGGGTGAAGGACAGAAGGAAGAGGGAAGAGAGAAAGCCAACAGACGGAGGTCACTACGATTTAAAAAAAAAAGAAAAAAGACCTGCAATCATTTGACACATTGAAGGGAACAAATGTAGCTGGCGGCACCGAGGGAGAGTTAGCAGGGCAGGGGGAGAGATAAGCTAAGGGATGTAGAGAGAAAGGTAGAGAAGAGAGAGACCCTTTATGGACATTGCACATTAACGGCACAGGGGTTTGCAGGGTGGGATCACACATTTACTGACAGGTTGGAGATAGAGAGAGAAACACCAGGAGTTTCACTGCCCTCTCGCCTCCTGCTTCAAGCTGTGTGGATGTTCATGTGTGGATGTGTGGGTGCATATATGCCTGCACACACTCCCACGTTGCACACAGACTCTCTGTGTGCCTGTCAGTGTGCTGGGCTCTCTGGGTGGGTAGAGAGCTGTAGCTGAAGAAGAGATGCTCGCTCAGAGGATGAGACAGCGTTTCTAACAGGATCTATTTGCGGATTGGGATAATACACCGACACAGCTGAGGGGGCCCCGCGAGCCCACCGGAACCAACCGAATCAGCTATGGAGGGACTGCTGTCTCCAATGAGGACGAGGGTGAGTTACCACGGGAATTTCAGAAAATGGCAACTACTGTTTCATCCATAAAAATCCGTCATCGGGTAGACTAATGTTAGACAGCGTGCCTGGAGAGATGCAAAAGGTAGTATGTTTGCAGTGCGTGGGAGACAGAGATCCAAAATGCAGTTTACAAGCAGTGAGTGGTTGTGTGTGTGTGTGTGTGTGTGTGTGCAAAGATTAACGAGCCAATGCTCTGAAAGAATGACTCAGTGTTTCAACGTGGTGCCCATCTCCAGTCAGCACAAACTGCTGGCCTCTGGATTTAGGCAAGTGACAAAAACGAGTGGTGACAAGGGTGCAAGGGAGGAACTGGCTGCTGATTGTCCAGTGATTTGCATGAATTTCTCAAAGTGAGGATTCACTATTGTTCTTGTACAACATGACCTTCTCTGTATTAGGGACTCGCGTCTCATCCAAAATGGTGTAAGTGGGATGATGTGTTCAGCGTCAAGAGCTCAACAGAAAGGGTTGAAAAGGAAATAAACCAATTAGAGATGTACCACTCAATCAGAAAAAAAAAGATTGGATTTGGTCATTTTCACACGATCTGTTCTGATTGCTGAATAGTAGGTAGAATACTTTTAATTGGCAGGTCAGAACTAATAGAAAATTGGAAATCGGTTTCAAGACAAAAATCCAGAAAATAGTCTAACAATACATTTATCTTTTCAATTTAATTCAGTTTATTTGAACAGCACCAATTCACAACTTGTCATCTCAAAGCATTTTACAAAAATCTGAACTTTACAATTCAATTACAAGCACATTCCAATTAATTAGTTATATAAAGCAGTGAATTAAGTTCAGTTCATTATTAAAATTGGTTTAAATGCTTTGCCTCATAAAACTCTAAGGGTTGCATTAAGTCACATGTTTGCAGCATCCACCTTTCCTGGTTGAGCATGACAATCACTTGCTTTGTGCCGTTGACTTTGCAGCAATCCCTTATGCCAACCATGCATGTAGCAGCAGTGGAGAGGAAAAACTCCCCCTTTAACCGGAAGAAAGATGTTTATTCAGTTGATATGCTAAATATTAAGACATTCAAGAAGGTCTTCTTTCTACTGCAATAGCTGCTGTGTTTAATGATTTATGAATCTAATCTAAACCTTTCACTGTAAAGAATGAGCTTTTCATTTTGCAGTATTTATTCTATTATACTCCTTTTATTTCAGCCACCTTATTCTTGCCCAAAATCAAAAAGACATTCTCACTTTGCTTTATCTTTTGTGTATCTCTCTTCCTGTCTACCATTCATGTGTTATCCCTCCTTTCACTGCTTCTGACAAAAAATTCTAACAAAAATTTAAATGTCAAAAATCACCTTTATTAGTATATTAGCTCAGGCTTTATTCTTGGAATCCTAAATATGCTGCCGTAGCCTCGTCTTTGTGAGTTTTTAAACTATTGATAGTGTCATCATGCATGACCACCATCTGCTCATCTCTCCTCTTTCACCTCTACAACTCGTGTTCCTTTTCCTTTCTTTTGTTGGTTTTAATCTTGTTTTTTTCTTTACTCCTGTTCCGTACATGCTACACAATTCCTCTTTCCATTCAAGACAAGAGTTGAGCTTGTCTGCCCACCTGTCTGTCTGTCTCTCCATCTGCCTGTCTGCCCTTTGCCCTGCTTTTGGCAGGTAATATGAGCATTATAATTGGTGTTTGCAGATCGGCTCGTCATCTAATCCAAACAGAAGAGCTAGCAGGGGTTTTTTTCCATTTTTTTTTTTTTTTGAAGATAGACTTGGCTTCCTTAATATGGCGCAGAATCAAGACTGTGCCGTCTGCGACTCTGGCCAGATTTTGCACCCTGGCAAATCTGTCCGAGTCGTTTTTAATAACTAAATTATTTTTTGATTCATCTTCATCAGCTAGAATGAACTTCCCATAACCGGTGGTTGATGTACGCATATCTCAGCCTTAGCATCAAAGTGAGTTTAGCAGATTTGCGAATAGGGGAATGATGATCAAGCAGAGGAGTCTGTCAAACTTTGCCCTGCGTAATCTTCTGTTAATGCCTTTTCACTTGGCTTCAGAGATGAAAGAAAGTATCAAGCGTGGACATGAATTTTAATTTTGGCGCTCCTTCATTTCATCAAATTTATGGCGGTTACAAAGTTTTACAACATCATGCTGTATATTGACAGCATGATGTTTTGTCTTTGTGGAATAGTGAGGTGCAGGTAGTCAAAGAGCAAAACTGCTGTATATTAAATTATCTACTGTATTTAACTAAAAAGTGCAGCAATGTGTCTTTTGGAACCAAAGGACAAACAAAAAGGCGTCTTTAGACCACACTTGACTCTTTCCTCAAAGTGATAAAAGAAAAATAAGCTCTTGCTGTTTTGTTTTGTTTTTATGGATCAATCATGAATATTTTTGCTTTTAGTAAATTTATTTTTATTTCTGTGACTTTCTTTTACTTGCTTTTCTTTCCCTATTCCCTATTTGATTATTTACATGTTTGATGTCACATTTATTCATTTAGCAATAACAACAATAAGGAATAATAAGAACCTTTCTTTAAAAATTACAGCACATACATTAATAACTTCTCTCTTCCTAACTTCACGCACTTTTTGCTTTTGCTGTAAACATGAAGGGACATGTTTACATCTTGAAACTGAAACAAACAGAACATCTAAAGACTCTTAAAAAATAAAAGACCCCCGGTGGGAACCCCTCTTGTGTCTTATTTATGCATATAGGTCAGTAGGACAAGGATCTGAAGCTTCAGAAAAGTCTTCTCTGGAGACCATCTAGGCTGTGAGTGAGTGTGCTGTGTATCAATTCTCTAATCGGCTCATGTGTGTGTGTGAGCTAATCAATAGGGAGTTGTTATCTAGAGATTAACCCCGTCAGTGTTCTATCAGTCCAGTCAGAGAGATTCAGCTGCTTCTCTTTGGCTTTTGTTGCTCTGTGTCTCTGTCGGCACACTCCTGTTTCCTCTTCTGGTGTCTGTCACAAACCTTTCCATTACAAAAGAGTTTTTAAACTATAAACTCTGAATCTTCATGCGTCTCTCATCTGCATATGCAAGTCATTATCACCATAACTCCTCCTCTCTTCTTTCGTTATAATGAAATACAAATTTTATTCAGTCCTTCTCTTTTCCTGCCTGCATCAAACCCTCCATGTGGTTCATTTCCAAAGTAGGCAGCTTGTCCTGAGAGTTAAGGTCAAACTGAGCTACAAGGAGAGTGACCAGACCCACGGCCTTGAATCCAAGCCGCCTCACTGCTCAGATGAAAATAATTATAGGAGAAAGGTAGAGATGGTGGGCTGGGAGTGGAGGGGGGGTCTGTCGCAGAAGGTGGAATCGTCTTTGGCAATGCACTCAGACACTAAGACACACACATTCACTATTTGCCGATCCACAGCAGGTTATCTGGCAACATTTAAAGGCCAAAGAAAACAGCAGAAGGATGTCTGGTAGCTGGAACCACATGGGCAAACAAACACACACACACACACACACACACACACACACTAATGCGCACACATATGCTTCATGTCCCAGCTGTCATCTCAGACACTAGCTTGTTAATTGTAGAGGTCAGTTTTGGATTCAATTTCCAAATAAGTTTTAGGTGTATTTCCGATCCAGGTCATTTGCTGAGCATCTTCTGGCTGCTGTTTGTTGACCAGTGTTTTCTAGCAAAAGCTCTGCGGCATTTTCAAAACAGGAAGGTTTATATTGAAAGTGATTACAACCAGGTGGAGCCTATTTGCTAATTCAATAAACTCTGAGGGCAGCTTGTTACAGTGAGCTTTACTCAGTATCCAAATAAACAGAACTGAATACAGATGAACACTGAACTTTTGGGAATCTTGTAAAGCTCATTTGGTTGAAAAAAAATTTTTTTTTTCTCATTACAATTTCACCCTACAATTCTCAGTCAAATACCTTGAAGTGATGACACTTTTCCATAACTGGAGCTGATTTTCTTAATTTCTTTTTATATTGTACCCCATTTTCTACCAATATTGACAGAAGAAGAAAAGGGAAAAAAAACAAACAATGGTCTTCCACATTTCATTCACATTGTTTGATAATGTGTTGCATTGTCCACACTCCCTCTCTCATCGTGTCTGCGTGAATGCGTGTGCATGCATGTGTGTGTGTGTGCGTGTGCATGTGTGCGCCTTGCTGGGTCAAGCATGTCGAATGTTCTTTTGTTCCCTTGAAGCAGCATAAAATGTACGATCAACCAGGATAGAATTGAGTCCATGAAGGACGGGAGCGATGGAAATTGTAAGAGTGCAAATGTTCCACTTCATTTGCTGCAATCAGTCTTCAGGCAATTTTAAATAATTTCCAGTAAGGAAGCAAACAAATGAATAGCAATGATAACTTCACATCATAAAGCATTTATTTTAGTGTATCACTGTTATACCCAGTGTTAAAAGGGCCTTCAACAATCCCATTATGTACATTGGCTCTATCTGTGTAATTGCATCAAATAGATTGTCCCAAGGGAGAATTTTATAGGGCAGCCATGAGAGAATGGCAATTGCAAAGTCATTTCATTTGTGCTGGAATGCTGTTAAAATCCCACGTCCACACAGAAATTTACAAGAAAAGTGACATAGATATAAATGTTGATTAAATAGAAGACCAGGGTAACCCTGATGCAGAAAATACTTTTTGTATGTTTTCATACTCTTAGACTCTTGGACACTTTGAATAGTTTCCCTTTTTGTTATTTTAGAGCCACAAATGTTGATGTATCTTACATTAATCACTCAAAAATGTGACATATATACTTATATTTTGCCCGTCCGTGTCGATATCTTGTCGTTTGTTTGCTGCAAATGCAGCTGCGTGACTTTTGAATCATATCTTTACACCTGCTCAGAAACTGTAGAACCTCAGTCAGTTTGGATGCAGAACATCTGCACAGAGCAAATCCAGGAAATTGTGAAAACATTTATCTCAAGTCCATTTAGGTGCAGTTTGCCTGGTCCTTCTAGACATCCATCCATCCATGTTCTTACACCCTTGTCCCTCAGTGGGGTCAGGAGGGTTGCTGGTGCCGATCTCCAGCTAACGTTCCGGGCGAGAGGCGGGGTCACCCTGGACAGGTCGCCAATCTGTCGCAGGGCAACAGAAAGACACACAACCATGCACACACACACACTCACACCGGACAATTTGGAGAGGCCAATTAACCTGACAGTCATGTTTTTGGACTGTGGGAGGAAACTGGAGTACCTGGAGAAAACCCACCCAGAAACTTCTTGCTACAAGGCAACAGCTCTATCAACTGCACCACTTTGCAGCCCCCTTCTAGACATATGAATACATTTTGGTCTGATCCCTGTCAGTATAGCCCTGGCTGTATTTTTAGGGCTGCTACTCCGCTAGAATGTGATCATTTGTTCTATTAGTGTGTTGCTTTTAGCTCTGTCCTTTTCTCATCAGTCCTTTCATGTCCCTACTGAAGAAAATCATCCCCACAGCATGATGCTACCAATACCAACACAGTCAGAATGATCCAGTCAGATTGATGCATTCAGAATTCTGTAATTGGCCAAAAATGTCCATTTTCATTTTTAACCGATTTGTTTTGCCCCCTCTGCATTGCTTATTGCACACAGGAAAAGACAAACTCCTTCTATCCACTGATTTCCCTTTTCTTTATCTTCTTGGTCAACTGAATTTTCTTTTTATTGCTTTTCTCTCATTCCAAACACAGATTTTATATTTTCTGGCCAGTATGATCTACAATGTGAATGCCACCTTTAAACGAGTTTAGCTGCCGTTAGCACACTGCCTACTTGTTAATGTCTTCTCAAAGAAGTGAATTTGACAAAGAAAAGACAAAGATGGAGCCATAATAGCTTCCTTTATCCTGGAACAGCATGCTGAGGAAACCTTCATCATTTGAAACACAACATGTAGCTACATTCGGTCTCCTGCGGCCGCTGCTTTGTTCCACTTCTGACCTGATCACATGAAGCGAGGTACACTATTATGATTACAAACGCAGCCTGCAGCGCAAACTTGCCATCACTCCTCCCACACCATAAAGACTCAGGTTTAGTCCCTGGCTGCAGTGTTTCTAGCTCCCGGCTTTCGTGTTCTTTTGAGCGTAATTAGTAAAGTAGGAGACTTAAAGCCGCAAAGGAGTATTTTTTTTCTATTTTTTCTGTACTAATGGCCTCCACTGGTTGGATATAGGCATTAATGTGTGGTTTTACTGCCTCCAGGTGAAGCTTCTACCTGAAAGATGAAGTTACTTACCATGTCATTTTTATTACAGCTATTTTCAGATATACAGAGGGAGCGTGCTGCAGCAAAAACTGCAGTTCAGAGGAGAATAAGCTTGGATTAGTAAATGCATTAATATCAAAATAAGATTCATGTTTGAAAGTACATTCATCTTTGTGTCCCATTTTTTTCCTCAACATCTTCCACATATACTGATACAAGTTGATGCAGTAATTCATGTAAAAGGAGACATGATCAGTTATTCTGACATTTCTGTTTGCACTGCTTTCTTATGTAATGTAAATATTGGTTTGATTTTCTGAGAAACTGAATTTGGGGTTTTGACTATCTTATCTGTCATTCTATGTGTAATGAATCTGTAATTGATCAATTTTATGTTCTGAAAGGAATGAAAAACATTTACTTTTTCACAATATTCTACTTTGTTTTAAGAGCTTTGTTTCATTAAAAACGTCTTGAGCAAAATCACCACATTCCCGTTTTGCATTTACAATTTGTATGCTCTGGTGCGCTAATGACTAATTTATGGCTTCCATACATGACTAGTCATGGAGACACTGAACACTACAGATGCATGGCATATTCAAATTATCTGCAAACACGCTTGTGTGTGTGTGTGTGTGTGTGTGTGTGTGTGTGTGTGTGTGTGTGTGTGTGTGTGTGTGTGTGTGTGTGTGTGTATTGCTGCTTCTTTTGCATGCTCTGTGCTGTCTGCGGGCTTAGAGCTCAGACATATGGACCCATATGCTCCCATCACACATCTTATCAATGTCGATTTTTCAGCTGCAGACTGGGTTGAGTGAATTCAGGGATGTTAGAAGGATGGATTGATGGAGAAGGAAAAAAATCTGATTGCAGCTGGATGTTGGTTCTGAAGAGAAATAATCATTTTTCTTTATGAAAAATGCAGTAGTAACTCAGACTTTCAGAGAAAATAATCATCTACAGTTGGTCGGAGAAAAAAACCCCTAATATTTCCTGTGCAAGTGCATAGCAAATTATTCATTTCATTCCAGAAGAACACTTTGCATCCTCTGGATAAATTTGGTATGTTTGCAGACTTGCTGCCTGATAGTATTTTACCTCTCTGGCAACACTTCATGTTTTGATTTTTTTTTACATTAGGGAAGTGCTGCCACATATCCTGTTACCACCTCCCTCCCATGTGTAGACAGCTGCCATTTCGCTGAATTAAACCCAAATATGAAATCAGTTGCCAGAAGGATGCTCATCCATCCTCCCAGGGATACTTACATCATCCTAAATGTGTCTCTGACCCTCTGTGCTCTCGTTATGGCTTGTTAAAACAATTAAAGGTGACGTGTGTCAGATTTATAGCTCGTGTTCGTGTGTGTCTCTGGGTTTGCACATGTATGCGTGTGGGTTTTATTCTGAACAGATGTGAGCATCTGCCACTGCTGCTAAGGCTATTAATACATGTCTAGAGGTGTTTGCATGTTTACTGCTGCAGCTGTTGTTGTTTGATGCACTCTGATTATATGTACCTTGTCTTTCCAAGTTGTCTGACATCCCAGTTTTTAAATATACATTTAACTTTGCAGGACACATATCGCTGGTGTCAAAATCTTATTTCACCTTGGAACTGGTTTAGATATCTTCTCCTAAAGTAGTTTGCAAGTATTAAAGCTGTATCTTATAAACTGACCAAAAAGTTTAAAAATTTATTTGCAGATGATAATTCTATAAAGAAAAAAGTCCCAAGCAGAATTATTATTTTGTTTTGTATGCTAAAGCTTCAAATGTCGATGAATATATGGATATTTTAGTGATTGAGCAAGAGAAAGTGATGTCTAATGGTGAAGTAGAAGAAAAACCACACATGGTTTTCACTTACTCAAATAAAAATCTAATACATTACCCGCTTACCCTCTGATACCCCTACATAAAATCCCTTGATTAGTAAATAAGGAGCACATTCTAGATGTGCTCCTCTTATTTAATTGAAGAAGGTCAGAGCTAAAGCTGTTGTTTAAAGAAATCACATTTATCACAAGATATGTTGAAAACATATCTAAACTGTAAAAGAAAGTGCTCTGACCATCATATAAGACAAAAAAAAGTTGATTTCATGGTTTGCATGCAATATTCCATGTCTGAGGAATCCGAACACTGCAAATCACTCTGAACATTTTATTCTCACAAAGAAAGATGAGCCTTACGCTTTGGAAATGTCTTATCACCAGGGACAAGTAGCCCTGTTATAAGCTGTAAAAGACTGACCTGCCAATTCACTTTAATCTGAGACTTACAAAACTATACAGTCAGAGCTACAGTTAATGGAATGATTTCAATCAAGAATTATTTACAGACATTCTCCCTTCAATAATTGAGCTTAAGATACTTTGTGTGGAACAATGGACTAAAAACATCCTTGATGCAAAGCACTGAAATGCCCCAGCAGATATATTAGACACAACAAATCATTAAACTGATTCTTGTAACAATCCGTCAAATAAACATAAAAGATTGTGAAGCCTAGATAGAAGCTTGTGTCATGTTATGTTAACAGCCCTTACATGCATTTATCTGTTTAAATGGCAAAGCTGCCTGCCACTTGAACCCATTTCCCCTTTTCAAGAATATTCTGTCAGCTGCTGTTTCCTCTCAGACCGCCAGAGGGCGCTGCAAGATGTCATTATATGCTTTGCCTAAGGGTCCCGTGAATAATGAGTTTTAGCTCTTGAACGACCAGCTGATGCAGATCAGGTCCTTCGCAGCCTGTGGCGAAAGTGCTGTTTGTTTCGCTGCAGCTCCTCCTGTAAGGACAAAGCTGCGAGAGTCACCTAATGGCTACAATGAGAAGGTCGAAATGGGGGAGAGGAGAACCTCATATTGGTTAACATTTGCTACGGTCAGGTGCAGCCTGCCTTCTCTTTATTGTATCCTCTGTGATAAATGAAGACAATAAACTAGACCTTTGGCTCTAATGGGCAGTTGTCCGCTGCTGTGTTTGAGTGCTGGCTGTTTGGCCCCAGAAGACCCAGACAGCAGCAGAGTTTCTCCCGTTCGTCATCTGAACTCTCGCAGACGTACAAGCGGAGGGATCAGGCGACAGAAAGACCAGGGATCTGGTGGGTATATAATTAATGACCTCATCCTGATTCCTCCGGCTGTCCAGGAAACACACAAAGAGCAGCAAGCGAAGGTTTGAAATAAAGGGAAGGAGAGAGAAAAAGAGGGGCTAATACGTTGAAAGGGGGAGCATATGTTGAAAGCTGAGCTTGATTAATAATTACGAGTTGTGTCAGTGACTGAGTGGCCTTCCTATTGTTCCTGCTGTCGACTTGAGGGGCAATTAAGAGGGCTATACCACCCCATGCTCCTACCCCCCCCACTCCTCCAGACACCATCCACCGCTCTTTCATTTTTTATGAAACTGCTTTAGCAGTTTTTTTGGTTTGTTTTGTTTGTTTTTTTAAGGAATGGTTCCGTTTCAGTCATTAGAGAAAGGATGGATGTACAATAAGAAAAAAAATATTTCACCTTTGCTGCAGATCGAATCCGTTTGTTCTTTTCGCCTCACATAAATGTTTCAGATCAAATGATTTTTCATATCAAGCAAGTATAAGTGAAGTAAATACAAAATTCTGCTTTTAAGTCATGATGAAGTGCAAATGAAGCTGTAAGAGTACATCATGTGGCAAACAACTGAGCAGGTAAGAAGATATATTACAGGTTATAGTTACTTAAGGATAACTTGTTATTTTTGAAGCTAAAAAGTCATTAAAACCTTAACCTAATCCAATGGAAGAGGGTCAGTGCACCTAATAAACCTAATAACTGTTTGGCCCACCCATACCCTGCAGAGCTTTACGTGTTCTTCTGACCTCCAGATTGAGCCATCAGAACCCTCCTGGAGTCATTTCCCACAACTTAGAAGGTTCACCACTGTTGTATATTCTATCCATTTGTGGATAATGGTGCCAAGTGTGGTTTGTTGGATCCCCAGTGCCTTTTAAAATGGCTTCGTAATGATTTCCAAACTGTTAAATGTCTCCCATTTATTAGGTTCAGAGTGCAAGGACTTTTTCACATTTAGCTGGGATTCTTATCTGTTTTTTTATTGATTTGATCTTTCAGCATTCTTCATTTTGTCAGACTCATACTATTAAAGTGATTTCTTGATTCTACATTATTGTCAGTGTTCAGGACTGGGTGTGGCCATTGAGCTAAAATATGTAGTTGATCATCACAATTAGTATTTGATTCATGAAAGTAGTCATGGGGGCAATTCCTTTTTTTAAAATGGGGAAGCCAGCTTTTCTTCCTTAATAAATTAAATGACTTTTTTTAATCAATCAGCCAATCAATCAAAACTATAGTACTTTTGCAAACCACTGTAAATATTTGGTAAAATGTGTGAAGAGGCGAGATTTTATTGTGGAGGTGTTCAAACCCCGTCAGTCACTGCATCTCTTTGTTGTGCTGGCGTCAAAAAGGCACAGAAAGGACAAAGACAAGAGAAGGGTGAAAGATAGCTGGTGTGTCGAGCGGACAGGGACCGACTCCTCAGGGGGTCCGCCAGCCCCCCATCCCACACTCCATACAGTTCGACATGCTGCATTATTCAATCTATTTTACCTACAAGGTACAGAGACACAAATGAGACCAAAGTGATGGCTTGAAATGCACAGAATAGTGGCGAACTGCCAGTTTCAATTTAGAAAAGAAATCTTCACGTAAGGGCAAAAATAATGGCCTGAGGTTCTGTCAAGAAGTAGAGATGCACTGCTCAAATTACGTCTCCCTTTCCTTGAACCCCAGAGGCTCTCCTCCCCCCTTCCACTTCCCTTCTCAGCAAGTCAACAAAGACAATAAGCTTGAGTGGGTTCAGCCTCGGTTTGTGTGGCAGCCGAGGAGCTGCCGCACCTGTCCAAGGTGTGGGGCCCATCTGTACAGTAACAAGCAGATTAGCCTTCTGCCTCAAGCAGGAGGTGGAGCTACAGCAGTCTGGCTTGGGTTACCGCACCCCAGGGAGAAAGTGTGCATGTGTGTTAAGGGTTAGAATGAGTATTTCATGTCGTCTTGGTCAAAGATGGAGGGAAAGTGAGTCTGAGTGAGTGTTGGGGGGATGTGTGCAGGCGCAACCTCTTAATTGTGCTTGTTTGTTTTTGGAAGACGAGATCATATCGATTCTTTGTCTATAAAAGGGAGTGTTCACAAACAACTGTCATAAAGACAGCTGCATCCTGCTTGCAGGACAGCATGAGATAAAAAATCTTAAAAATGTGAACTATTCACCATATGAGGAAACGGTAACCTACCACTAATGTTGTTGTATAAGTTAAAATAAAAACCTTTTAGCTGATTGACATGAAAAAAAGTTATGTTTTGGTCCACAAATATCTAACAAATTAAGCATTTTATAGGAGATTCAATCCATAATAATAAAACACAAAAATGTAAGCAAAGCTCAGGATCATGTATAAGTCATTTCATACTATCATCTGGTCTGTAGAGTTTTAATATGCAACAGTACCATCAAATATTCATGGTTCACACTGCTACAAATCAGATTTCCTGTCCTGTGTGAAAAGTCCAGGATTCACATGCAATGTGAGCAAGCTGCTTACACGCTATTGTAACTCCTAAAAGTTGTGAAGACTTCCTTGCAGCCATTAGGGTCTTTTTAACATAGTTCTTGACATTTTGGGTTTTTTTTCCTTTCAGAAATAGATTCTATGCTGTGTCTATTTCTGGGCATGTTGTAGGCTGGGAAGCCTCCTCAGCACAGGATAAAGTGGGCTAGGTTTACTGGGGCAGAAAATGCTGGAGCGTGACTCAATCCAGTGCCTCCACACAACCAGCCTCTGAAATATGCCTCTGTCGCATTCAGTGTGCTCAGTACCTTTCAAACATGCACTCATTCTGCTGAAAGAGGCTTGTGCAGCATAGGGGAGATAAGGATAAGGTTAGAGCAACGCAAGTCGTGTGCATATTTTTATTTTCAAGACCGTGTTTATGAATTTAAATGTAAAGATTTCTCATTTACTGCCCTGATTTTTAAAGCTACCAGCTATATTTTTTTTACTGTAAAATCAGTGAAACTTAATATGCAGTTTTTCACCTCTAGATCATACCATTGTCAGTTTTCACATGGTTTGCCATTTTGTTGTAAAAGCAGATCCCTCGTTAAAAAGGTTTCAATGTTTAAATGCCTTTGGTTGCACAATAGAACACAACAAATCAACAATGCATCCATTTGTAGGTAATGCGGGACACTTCCTGCTTACAGTAGAAAACAAGTCCTACTGTGAAAACAGCAAGTGGCCGTAAAACTGATTAATGGTGCACAACTAACTTGAAGGAAAAATATATTAAATGTCTTTATATCACACGGTAATTGAACCAAAATGAATCCTGACCAAGCTTGATCTTCATCAAGGTTTGCATCTGCTGTGGCGCACTATTACAGGCTGACTGGACAAATACTCAATCTGTCACAATTTACTTGGTGTGATCAGAATGTAAAGTAAAATGAATAAAAGTAAAAAAAGAAAAACAAATAGAAAAATGTCACATACGTTCTAAACAAATATTTAATGAATGAGACAAGATCTGTGTTTTCTATTAGCTGTGCACCTTTGCTAATGAAAAGAAGCATAAGTAGGTATATTTTTAAACTTTGTATGAACTTGTCTTTTTAAATCCCAAGGAAGGATGATGTGAAATAGAAGAGTGCACCTGTGGTCATCTCTTTACATGGCTTTGTAAAAAAAAAAAAAAAAAACAGCACTCACACATGCACCCAATGACACTCATATTGCACAGCACCATTCACCAGTAATCAGGAGAGACAGATCTGGGATGCAGGGTGACACAGCAAAGTTCAAATTACAAAGAGCACCGCAGAGAATGACTAAGCAGAATCTTTTTCATCCCCACATGCTGTCCACCGTATAAGGCAAACAAAGATGGTATGACAATTTAAAAACTGTAAAAAATATAGAATAACAGCTGACAGTAAAGCAGATTTATTTCTTCATCTTAGAAAAATGTTTGTCGAAGATACTGACTACAGTATTTCACCCAATGGGTCTTATAAAGCTTCTCTATGTCAAGTTTGCAAGAGAAGCATTTTTAGCACCAGCATTTCCATTTTGAAGACCGACAGTAAACTTTTTCACAGTTGGATGTGAACAGGTGCTTAAGAGGATTTATCAACATGTCTTGAGTCGATACAATCTTCAAGCATCTATGTGTGTGTGAGCATGTGGTTGGGTGTGTGCAAGCTGAAGTCACTTGGAAGACGCCCAAGAATTTGATTAACACACTTCCCTACTTTCCACACCAGGTGGACATCACGATCAATCAGACTCTTACAGATCTGCACTCCCCTCTCTTGCTGAAAATTAGATTTAAGGGGGAAAAGTGCCCTCGGAGCTTTTAGTATGAATCACAATCAGAGAAGCTTGTTGGGGAGATAACACGGCTGACATGCACTGCAGAAGCTGCTGTGGTGGTCACAGTTCTCATGTTCTCAGACCTGTTTGGATTATTGGGACTGTCAGCTTTCAGGAGGAATCTGGTGACGGCAAACAATGGAAATACGTCTCTGACCACGACTTCTTCAGCATGATTGAACCCAAGGCGCTGAATCCAGTAAGATAATTTTAAGCTAATGCAAGTTGATACAGGGTAGTCGTTTTATCTGTACAAATAACATGAGGTGATGATCAAGAGTGGACTTCTGATGTTCAGCTGTATCAAATATATCTAAATAAGCAAATTTTCACAACACAGTTGTCACATTATACATATAAATTGTTTGGTCTGAGGATTTCAGCTCATGATTGTGAAGTGGAAGAAAAAATAGATTTGTTGTTAAAACGAGTGTACAGTTGAATCTTTTACTCTGATATACGAGTGTCAAGAAGAAGGTTGATGCCATAAAAAAAATCCTTTTGCATTTTGCCCCAAGCCGTATAGGAGATCCAACAAATAATGAAAGAACCACCTCTGGTAAGCTGGATGCAAAAAATGAGCTTTTTGGCTTATTTTTCTATGTGAAGTACTTAACACCCTCCCCAATAGAAAAAAACATGCTGGGAGCAACTAGCGACTAACATTGTTGAAGAGACACTTCTTTTTGGCAACGTCAGGGAAGCTATTCAGAGCGCTGGGAAGTTAACTCAATATGAATCCTGTGAGAACATTAGTTAGAGGTTTCAAAAAAGACATACGAGGCTCACCTTCCACACTTCAGACTTTTATCTCTGTTATCCACGTTTGATGTACTTTGTGATGGTTAATTGCATAAGGAATTGCAAGGTGACAGTACCAATAGCTTTGCAAGGATTCTCGTGTGTATTAATATACGGCCACACAAATGGAGTTCAAGTATTTTGTAATTCAAGCTGCCTCTAAAATAATCAGCCTCATTTTTCATTTCCACTTTCTTCCCCTATCACCACATAAACTGTTTGGATTACAGACAGAAATCTGGGTTAACCCTCACCACTCCAACACAGGAGTCACACTGGGACATGCTGTCCCATCTTGGAGCTCTGTTGGGGGTTAAGCTCTTCACTACGGTAGGGATAAGCTACCTGCGGCTCCCAGTGCTCCTGTCTGCTTTCATGATCCACACGCTGTCCACCGTACAAGTCTTAATGGCCGCATACTGTCCATCTTCACGGCATAAAACACGGTATTAACAATGCATGAGCAACGTGCGTATGAGAATTAAGAGGGATATTTTCCAGTTGTTAATGGCTGGTTGTTACATATTCACACAGCAGGCAGCAATAAGAGCAACATAAGGAAGACGGGAAAGCCTCCTGAGGGCAACGATAAACTGATGGATGTGTTCTTGTTAACACCAAATGGTGTGTGTTACAGTGTCAGTGTGTACATGTGTGTCCTAAAGGGTGCAGTGAAACATGGCTGAACAGAGGCTTGTGAAACACATCTCTGCTCTGAGTGCCAAGAACTGATCTGAGGACTGATGAGTGGCTGCTGACCTCACGGCTGTAAGGGGCAGGAGGCCAGAGGTCGCTGTCAGATGAGGCCTGTGCTGGGAAAAGAATAAGGTTGACATGAGATGAAAGAGAGATGAAACAGAAGGAGCAGACTGAAGGAGTTTTTAAAAAATTGTTAAACTAGGAATACAATGAATAACACATTAGCTGTTAATCGCTACCTTTTCTGTACATGTTTTGTTGCTACAGGAAATGCTGAAGTATAAAATAAAAAAAAACTTTTGGGTTTCTGGTAGGGGTAGCAGAGTCCCTAATAATTTTGAAATTGGGAAAAATAGTTACCCTTTGCAGGGATTTAATACTTTGTGTTTATTTACTGCATAAAATACAGTGAACCATATATAAGCTCGGACTTGTACATCACAAAATGTAAAAATGTGGCACGAATCATATTTTAAGTCACTGTGCAATCAAAATCAGAGAATCCATTTTATGATTTCCCCTCAGCACTCTGAATTGTTGGTATCTTGCATGCATGTTAATGCAGTTACTCAGTTCCTCTCTCTTTATTCTCATATCCTGTTTTCAGCTTCAGCTCAGCTAGACTTCAGCCAGTCTGTTTCTTCCCCTTTGTATATCATGTTAGTTGAGTGGGGGGGTCACATTCCACCAGCACTTTCCAGAAAAACAAAAACAAGCCCTCTCTATAGACGCCCTGTCAACATCCTTCGTCCCCTTGCTTCCTTCTTCTTTCCTCCCATTTGGCCAAAGCCCCTCCGTAGTCCATCATCATCCTCTTTGCCTAGCACTCTTCTTTCTCCCAATCGCTCCTCTACTCCACATGCCCTGTCTAGCACCCCTCTCCCTGTCCCTCCCTGCTACTGTTACATAAGCTTCCAGTCATCGATTCAGGCCATATCGCTTTTGTTCTCTCTGTATTGGTGTGTTTGTGGGAGCCTCAGCAACCAGGGCCAAGCCTTAATGAGCCTGCCACAAAGGCCCATTGATGAGGGGCCCAGTGTTAGAGGATGACCCCAGCCAAGAGAACCCAGAACTGTGCATCAGCTGCCTCAGGCTCACCCTCAAAACAAAGAAGTGCACTGTGGACAGAGACCCGAAAAAGGCAGAGGGACATGAGGGAGACAGATAGAAGGAAAGAGGGGTGGGCATAACTGTGTAAGCAAGTCAAAAAATGTAAGACTAAAAGATGTTGGAAAAAAAACCTAATGAGACACGTGACTTCAGGAAGTTGCTTTTCAGAATATTCCTTTCCCTCCGTTATCTATGCTCTTCCATCAGTCTCGTCCTAACAGGAAAAGAGAGATTTGCCTTTTCTCTGACAGGAGCATGCGCGTGTCTTCATCTCAGTCATGGGTCATAGATCAGATTTAGAAGTTTAAAAAGTAACCTAGGTTGACTTCATTCGTCATCGTTACTCGTAAGTTGTTCAGGAAGCGGACCAAGTGTTGTGACGGGAATCCTCACCCAGCTTTGGAGCGCCGACCGAAACACAGCCAGGTCTTGGAGCCAACATTGCAGGAGACAGATATGTTTTGCTGATCACCATTTGGTTTGGAGCAGCTGCATTTGGGAATCTGTCCTGGAGCAGAGAAAGAAAGAAAGAAAGCAGAGATAGTTAGAAGCTGACATGGCACAATTCTTTGGAGAAATTGCATTTTGTGACTGAAATAGTTTAACATTTAGGACTAGTTTGATAAGAGTGATAGGTCAGGCAATTCTTTAAAGTTGAAAGGAGAACTTTTTGCAAAATTAGCTGCTAAAACGGTACAAAGATGACTTTAGCAGCTCGTCTCGAAGACCTAGAAGTGACCCTGGAACACATGCTGTTGGACGTTTTTGTAAGTTAACCCTCATTTCCTTTTAACGTCATTTACTATTTTATTAACTTTAAACAAGTGATATTAGATTAAATTTGCCATCCTTCCTCCAGCTTCTTGCTGTACTTCATGTGTATAATCTCTCCAGCTCCTAATTGTAACTAGAGACCAGAGGCCAACATATGTTCGTGCCTCATCCAGATGTTTGCTCAATAATTGGCATGGAAGAAAAAAAAAATCAGATGGTTAATCATGCAGCTCTGGAGATCTGGGATGAAACCAGCAATCCAGCCTGCAGCGAATGTCCTAATGAACACATGACTCAGCATAGGCTTGGTCCAGCAAGTTCAAAACTTTGTGAGGAAATATGAAATCTATGATAAAAGATCAATGAAATTGAATGCGAGAGTCATGGTTAGAGGGAGATTGTTCTTTCCCTGGTGCTTCCTGAAACATTTGGACACGCCAAGTGCACCTTCCCACCTCTTCATGTCCAGAAACATATGCTTGTGGAGCCTTGCGTGGTTTACCTCTGCTCAGGCACATTTGTGGGCTTGGTAACAGCGGAACCCCCTCTCGCTTTGATGTACCCAGCTGCTGTAATGAGTTTGGTCGTTAAGCTGCTGTTTCCCTATAACATTGTTTACAGGGACCGGCATCTGTTGGAAGCAACCGTAATCTACCCTTATTCCTCAGATATGCTGAGCCTCTGGTGCGCATTAGCAAGCATTCAATCCTCTGCTGCAGAGAGCAGAAATTTCACTGTTTCATGTATGCATATATAAGTACATATATTTATATATATGCAGAAATCTGATGCTCCAATCCATCAACCTATTTTGGAGATTTGGCCATTTTCGCACATTTAACAGACGATTTACGACCAAGGCGATAAAGATTAGCATTTACAGGCCACAGCTGGATTTGGATTATTCGTGCTTTGCTTGTGACATGGAAAGAAGGGAAAATGCTTACTTTTTCTGCTTTTCCTCTCCTCTAATTAGATTGCTTATTTATTTATTTGTTTGTTTTAATTGTTGAAAAAGGCTGGAAAGCAGACGCTTATCTGCCCACTTTGCATACTTAAATTAGAAATATTCAAATTTCACGTAACCTTTCCAGTCTGGTGGATGAACATACACGCATATGGCAGACACACACACACACACACACACACGGATGAAGAGATGAGCTCATTTTACTGAACCATCAAATTAAGGCAGGGAAAATTAACAACCATTATGGGAAAGCTTACCAGCAGACCATTTCTTGATGTAGACATCTAATTTTCATGAAAATGTTAACATTTTGGGAAGTTTTAAGGCACAATTATCCTTCCCCCAATATGTACTGTATATACAGAGGGAGAAAAAAAATCAGATTAGAGTATCTTTGACTCTAACTGTGTGAAACCAAGGAATATTAAGGGTCATTAGAATAATGACAGCGATTCTCCATCCTCCAGCGGAGAGAAGCCCCCAAAGCCCCATATCTCTGCTCCTGCTGTTCATTGGCTCAGAGGAGCAGCAGCACATGGCTATATCCAAGGATGCACAGCAATTTTCATTAGCACACCATTGCTATGAATGATTCAGGACAGCTGAGAGGTTGAGAGCAAAATAACTTCCTTTGCAGCCCCCCTTACAACAAGAAAAGTGTGTCACCGATGTGTTGTTTCAGTAGGAATTTGTAGTAAATCCATTTTTATCTCGAGACAGACATTTTTTATGGACTCTGTTACATCCCTGTAAAATTTTAAATGCTTCACTAATGGAATACATGAGAGAAAATCCATCAGCTCCGCTATGATTAAGTTATGTTTGATTGCATTGATTGAATCTATCAGTCTCGTCATCTATCAAAAAATTTACATTTTGTAACTTCAGTATCAGACTGAAGCCTGTTTCCCACATCTTCATACCAAAATATGCAAATATAGCATACAGAAATAAAATAATAATAATAATAAAATAAAACTGACATTTATTTGGCTTATTCAGTCAGGTGAGGAAAGTCTTGGTGAGTCAATCAGAAGCAGGTTTGGGGCAACATGGACATATGTTTAATACTAAAAAAAAAAAACTGGTTTAATTGTTTTTCCTATACTCACTTAAACACCATAATTATCTATAACTATACCTGATTATGGATTTTTTTTCACATTTAAACGTTTGTTATCAATAGGGTGAGAAATGGCATTAAGAAAATGTTTTTGTTTTGAACCGACTCCAAAGTGATTTTACTGGCAGGCATTTCAATGGAATAAATGTAACTGAAACATTTTTCATCCGTCCATGGACATAGCCTTTGGAAAGAACTTCTTCCCAGAGAGAAGCAGTTCTTTCCAGGTGAAAGGTCAGATCTGCGTGTTCAGTACAGCAAAGTTAAAATGAAATGGCATGTTTCAAGAAACATTACCCACCAAATGACATGAAAGCATCCTTTGACTTGAGTGAAATAATGACAAGATATGTCTCTGCTGATCGGATCGTTTGCCGTAAAATGCCAGTAGGTGACGTCATCTCGCCCGCCGCCAAAGCAGCTTTGTGCTGAGTTGCAGATCCACAGAGCTGTGAGGGGACGACAAACGGAGAAACGGGGAGGTGGCACCTCCTTTTTCCGAACAGGCCTCACAGTCACGCACAAAGGCTGACAGTCCCATTGGGAAATGAAGCAGCTCTATTAAAGATGCATTCATTCCGTGTGTAGTTTAATTGAATCCCCTCCTCGCACCCCCAACAAACGTTGCAGCCTCCCAGTCATCTTCCTGTACATCTCCTCTGAGATGAAGGCCTTGGAGGGGGGCAACTCTGAACACGGCTTCTCTTGCTCATTCCCATCCCCCTGGTCTGCTCTGGCAGAAAAAGACCTCAGCTGGATGGGATTGTTGCCATCACAGCTGTACTGCTCTGCTCTTTGATTCGCTGTTCCTTCTTTTTCAGCGTCTCTGGAGCTTGCATCTCTGCGAGAGATTGTAAGAGCCTGTGGTGGTGAGAGAGGATTCAGTATGTCGGACGTTAAAACAGTGTGGAGGCCTGAGCTGTGTTTCGCAACCCAGATGTGTAAAGCACTTAATTATACTGATTTTACCATGCTGCTATTCATGTGGAGTAGTGGCTATTGACTTTGGGACTTGTGTAGGAAAATTAGGTTATGTAATAGATTTGTTCTGCCAATAACTATAGTGCGGTGATCCTTCGCTGCCTTACTCTCTCACTTTCTCTGGTGACCAGTTGTCATATTTTTAATAAATAATAAAATGTATTTTCCTGGCTCAAATGTCTGTGAAATAAATGTAACTCAAGCATTTGTTTATTTATTTGTTGTCCTTTTGAGCAGTGTTTAAGAACGTTTAGCTAGAAATTCACTAATCAAAATGGGAAAGACAAGAAAACATGATATTTAAGTCAAGCTTATTTGAACAATATTGTAGGCCTGTTGTATAAATAACAACAGGCATTCATGTAGATATATAATAGGAGAAGTTCCAGGGTTAAACCTTGGGGTACATGACTTAAAATGAAGGACAATTGTGACAATATGTTGAAGCGGGAGCGTCAGAAAGAGCAGGAGCTTCTTAAAGAGACGGAAGCATATTTTAAGGCGCCAAATTTCTTCTTGGTTATATTTGATATATGCAGCATTTTTATAACAACTGAAGGTGACATAGTTACTTGATTGTGTTATAAAATGGTGCAACGTGCCTGGAAAATACATAATACAATTCAATTCAATTATTCAGTTTTTGTATTGTGACACCGTTCTGTGAATTGACTTGAAGTGAAAATGCGTGGTCTGTGACATGGAAACAGAGAACAGAGTAGTGAAAAACGTAACCATCTTCATCTGGTTTCTCAGAATGATGTGCGTCTGTGGTTTTAAATCTGATTTTTGTTTTGTTACAAAAAACTTTTGCCAGATTTGTAATCCACTTAACCATAATTATTATCATTCTAAAAAAAGACCCAAAACTTTTTTGCTAAAAGTGATTTTTTTTAACCTTTTTTTTGTCTAAATTACCTTTTGACTGAGTTAAATTACAATAGGTGAATGCATTAACTGTGATTAATTACCATTACTTTTAATATTGAAAAGGGAGGGATGGTCATAGACTCAATCAGATTTGACTTTTGTGAAAAAAGAATAATGGTCAGCTTCATCTTCTTTTCTTTTTTTCACATGTGTATCCAGAAACCACTTGGCTATGATTACTAATCTTTTAATTTTTATTACCTGCATTCTGAAGAACTGTGTATATTCTCTTTAACTGGCCCCACACACACACCAGCTATATAGTAAGCTCATATGAATAATTCAGAAGCTATGAATTCTATTCAATAGGGCAAAAGCACATCTAGCACCCCATTCAAATCTGCAGCTACTGACATAATAGACTGCTGATTTTCCCATTGGAATGATATATTCTAATTCCAATATAAGTTATAGATGGCTGCATGATTGTGGAGTCTGAGTCAAGGCCCCATAAAACCATATCAGTTATAAACACAGTACAGTCAGTATCAGTTCATTTTGTTGGTGCCAGTGTCTAACATGATAATCAGCAGCAAAAATGCAAACACTGATTCTCAGCCACACATGCATCTCAATGTGTGGGTGAGCAGATGTGAGCCGTGAGCGACAGGATTTGACCAGGACAACCTGTCCCAGAGATACAGCAAATCTCCAAAAAAATAAAAAATAAAAAAATGTCCTAGATTTTGCAGTTAGTCACACGCATGTCCCCAATTCCTCGAGGCCTATCCGCAACCGTTTCTGAGCTTGTAAACTTCTTTCCGATGCCTTCGTATGCAGACGGTGGTTCTAGGACGGTAATTGAAGTGGAAGCACCCCTGCGGAGAAGTCACATTGATTTGTTCTGGACTGATAAAAGGGTGGCAGGCCCCCTCTTTCTGCTCATCTTGGTCTGTGGAGACGGAGGGGAAAAAAACAACAACATGGAGCTAAAGAGCACAAATGGAGATGTACAGTGAACACGAATTGAATTACACTCTTGGGGTGGGACTGTTAAGACTGAACTGTTTATCTCTTAGCCTCGCAATGTTGCCATAACACAATACCTTGCAATTTGTGGGGCTTCGAAATGCAAACATTTAGCTCAACCCCCCCTTCCTTCCCTGATTGTGATGGGCAGAGTCTAACTATAGGGCAATTCCATAAACACACACTCGCTCCCACACACACACGCAATCAGGAGCTGGATGAGTCAGACAGCCGTGGGCAGAGGCAGGCAGAGTTATCAGGGTAAATTAATGCAGAACAATGCCAGAATGGCACAATTTAGAACCACCGCGTCTTGTTATTACAGCTACAAACAAAGACTCAGCAGATACAAGGCAGAAATAAAACCCCAAACAATCCAGCAACTCCCCCCCCCTCGTTAACACGTCTCATATTCAGGGAGTAATTCCTTTGTTTTCTTCTATTGTCTATTTGTATCTGCATGTTTTCTTTCTATTATTAGCTCAAGGTTCATTTTGAGGACAGCTGCTTTTTGTACAAAAGACAAATGAAGACTCTGCAGCTTTTGAACGTTTTTCTGTTTCCCCACCAGGGTGAAACCAGTTTACTTTATTCTTTTTTTTTTGCATATAAATTACGCAGAGGTGTCATCCTATGATCTCTGTAGAACCACAGCAGGGACTGATCTTTGTTGAGATCTTTTTTAACTTCTTCCACAAACAGTTTTTCCACACAGAATCAGAAATGATTTGTTGTTTTAAGTTTGTTTCCCTCCCCGCCCCAATCTCCTGAACTTCAGTTTGCCTTTTCTGAGTTCTGTCTGTGTGCAGACCGAGTTTATAAATATCCCGTCTGATATTTTTCATGTAGGCCACAGTCACTCACTCACAGATGTAGGACATGGTGTTGAATAAATAACGCTTACTGGGGATTACCAGTGCAGATTATTTTATTCCTATCTGTTTGTCACTACACCTTAGCAAAATGTGGGTTTGAGCCAATGTTTGACACGCATAAAAGCACGTACCAGTAGAGCCCTGGGCTTCTTACTTAGAGGAAGGAAACATGGGTGGTTTCGATCTGAGATCCAGTGGTCAGTCTTCTGCAACCAACCAAACCTTTGCATTCTGCAGTAATAGAATATATTCATCATTCCTTATGTTTTGCCACATTAAAAAGACACAGCTTTAATGTAGCTATTTGAATGGGATATTAGGAAACAGACCAACACATGGAAGCACAATAATGAAGAGGAAGGACATGGTTTTTGATTTCATTTTTAGAAATAAAAAAAGAATAAAAAAATCATACATATTCAGAACTTTAACGCCATGTCTTAAACAGCAGCAATTACAGCTGCAGTTTTTCATGCAGCTCTAATTGCACATCTAAAAACAAGAAGCTCTTTTGACACTTTGCAAATGAGCACAGGCTCGTTTGAACTGAACAGCATCTGTTAACATCAGTTTTCAAGTCTTGCTACAATTGGATTTGGGTCTGGGCTTTTACTGGAACACTCTGGATGTAGCCTTAAGGCTTTTGTGCCACTGCATGGTTAGCCTCCACTCCTGTCTCAAGTCTTCTGCATCCTGTAAAAGATGACATCCATCCATTTTTCCCTCTGCTCTGACCCACTTCTGTGCCTCTGCTGAAGAAAAGTCAAGTCACAGTATGATGCCACCTTCAGCCCATTTCACTGTGGGGAGGATGTCTTCAGGATTTTTTGCGCAGTCACTTTTTGACCTGTATGTAGGCCAGTAAAGATAATTGGTTGCACTGGATTCCATGTAGGCAAATCAAGGAAAGGGAGTTTAAAACTCAGACACACAGAGTTTGTCTATCTAAAATATTCAAAAGTACAGTGAACTCGGTGGAGTTAATGTGACAAGGCGAGAGAATTTAAGTTGTGAATACTTCTTCATTCATACCGTGTATTTGTTCCCCAATCATATATGCAAGTCAACATCCAACATCAATGCCTCTGTGTAAGATGTGCATCAATACTTGACTGTCAGCTGATTGAGTTTGGTTAATCAGCTGACAGCTGAGTATTGATGTCCTCAGGCGAACAGACCCCACCAGTGAGTGATGATGGGAATATGACAGTAAGTCACTTGGAGTGGCTGTAACTCATGACTCCAATAGCTTTGATGGACATGTAAAGAGTACAGTGATGGATACAGGAGACTGACTCAGCTGAACTCCCTGCGTCTATCTGTGACCGGACGTACCCTGAAGAGAAACTACCGTCACTGCTCTTTGGAGAGCAACATACGGAAAATGTCTCCGGTTTTCCTGAACAAATTCATTCTAGGGTCTGGTTCTGCTTTCAGGAGCAATGGGCTCGGTTGACTGCAGGGATGTGTGTTTGTCTGTATGTGGCTTATTCCCCCATTGTGTCCGATAGCCTAGACAGTGCAGGGAGCGAAAGCTGGATGTGGGATTTCAGAGATAATCTCCCCTCCAGATGGCAAAACATCCCATATTCCTTTTGAGGTTCCCCACGTGATTCCCTGTGTAACGGTTGGGTGTGTGTGTGTGACAGAGAGAGAGAGAGAGAGAGAGAGAGAAAGTAGTGGGGGGGTGTTTTCTTTTGCTCCAAAAATTATTATGGTGTCATGTGACACAAGTGCGTATGCTAATAAGCGCTATAACGTCACATTAATCCAGTGACCTGGTTAAACCCCCATCTGAAGGAAGTGAGTCTGAGTGGGAGGGAGGGGAGCTGTCGGAGCAGGAGAAGAGAGAGGAGAAGGGAGACAAAGCACGATCCCTCTCCCTCCCCTGCAACACACTCTTACACACACTCATTCACCTCGTAAACGGCGGACTGAAGCAGAGCTGGAGACGGAGGAGAATGGCCAGTGTTTTGACACGAAGGGGAGCCGGAGCAGAGAGGGGCTCTCAATAGGACCAGAGTTGAGAGTTCTGCACATCCCACACTTTCCTTCTTGCCGCACACACACACACACACACACACACACACACACACACGCGGAAAAACTCGCGTGAAGCACGGCTGTCAGGCTGGACGGGTCGGCGAGGACACCCACTTCGTACATGCACACACATGCTCGCACTCCCACAGAGACGCAGACTCTGGAGCGTACCATGGTGGTCCAGGGAGCTGTGACACCCGGGAGGACCCGCCGGCTGATGCTGAAGCTGCCGGTGGGGACTCTCCGGAGGAACAGCGGAGAGAGGGTAAGAGGTTCATCTGATGTCCTTTCAACCTTCGACCTTAACTTTGCGTTAGGGTCAAAGGTCCGTCTGTGTGACAGTGTTTGCTTGTGCCGCTTTGTGTTTGAAACGGGATTTGAAAAGGTTCTTGGCTAATCCAGGGAACCGTATTAGATTCTGAGTTGGTGGAAGGCAAGTGAAGAGCAAAGCTTTTAATCTCTGCTATGGACAATACTTCTCGGTGTTCCCTTCCTGTCAGGATGAGCCTGTCAGTCTGTGCAGCTTTCAGCCACTGCATCTGCTGTCCTCGGATTCAAGGTTACAGGGAACTCTCTCGGAGGGGGAGCCACCTCTGACAGTGCATATAAACAGACTTGAGACACAAGATTGCTTCTTTTTTTTTATCAACCTAAACCACATATACCCTGAAGTGCAGCATGGCTCTGAGTGCTTAGCGCATTGCATGCTGGAAGTCAGCTTGTGTCTGCTGTAGAAGAGAAGCTTCAGTGTTCAGGGGCTTTTTGTGTGTCTGGTGGGCGTGCTCTAAAGGCCAAAGATAATAGTTAAGCTTAGATACGGAATGTGCATTCACGGTTAGCCTTTATGTCAGTTTCAAAAGACAGGTTGCAACGTGCCGTGGCTTTAGCTCTTTAGAAAACGTGTTTACTCCATTAGAGAGCTAACTATGAGTGAGGAGAAGAAAAGTTTGCAGCTGTGTGAGCGTGTTACCCCCAAAAAGGGTTCATTCTGTGATGCACACTGATGCTCTTTCATGTTGTAAACGCTGGTATTAAGTGAATCATAGTTAAATAGGGTTTGCGTCCAGGTGATGAGCGATTCGGGCTTAAGTTATACCAAACAACTCGCTCTAAATCATGAGATGCCTGGAGGATCAAGCAGAAAAGAACAGTGCCTTTCTTTTGTAATCCAAGTCTCTTGATGCATTGTAATGTGAGTTTGTTCATGTTTGAAGAAGTTCTGAGTATAACTAGCATTTTGAGGTCTGCAGTGTTTCACTATGTGGTTCTCTGAGTTCACACAAAGAATACAGTGGTAGACACAAGAGCACACACACACTATACATGTGATTATAAAATCTGCTTTCATTTTAATAAGCCCAGGCTCACGTTCCCCTAACTCGCCTGCTTCCTTCTTTGACACAAATGACACTAAAACCGTTATTCATCCTTCAGCTGTGCTAAACTAATTCAAGTTTAATGCATAAATTATTCTTTTTTTTCTAAGAGTTACTGGTGAAGGAAGGAATAATGATTTGACCAGAAATTTGATTGAAGTTGATTATTCTGTTTGATTCAATTGCATTGTACTCAGCTTATGCCTATAAGGTTGTCAAAATCAGTATTTATAAATTAATGATGCAAAAAAATTAAAATGTTTGAAATTCTAATTTGCATAAAAACAATACACATCGAGAGTCTTCGCCAGCTGTGGCAGCAGTTTACCTGAACAGCGATGGTTGACAATCCAAACAGTGAGCTGGTGCAGGAGGTTACAAACTTCTGCACCATTGCAAGTGTGTAAACAGAAGATCGTTTGCAATTTTTTCTAATTTTTTAATCAAAAAGGAAAAGCAAAAAAGAAACATTAATAAGTAAGAAAAAAGTAAAGCTATGTAAAACACTTTATAACATATGTGCTACATTTGTTAAGAATAAATGTTTTATTTATGTTGAAGAGTTGAGCTGACAAAAACTGTCCAGAAATTACTTTCTCAAACTGATCACCAAATAAAACGAACAGAAACAGAAATTGGACAGATCAATACTACTGCATCGACAAGGTCATTGTTTGCACTGTTGAGAAATCTGCTTTCCAATTACCTTTTTAGCTGAATCCAAGGCACATGTTTCCATGAAGGACATTAACAGTGATCTTGTCTACAGTTTAGTTTCTATAATGTGAAGCCGCACACTTCAGTAAATTCCTTAATCTTAACTGCTGACTTTTCTACTACTTATTTGGACTAATTAGAACAATATATTCAAGATGTTTATAAGACAAAACAATAATGCTTGAAACAAATTCAGCTGCATTGCAAATGGTTCAACATTTTTGAATGCTGGTGCTGCAGACGCTCTATTGAATATCGTCCACTCCGTCCAGTTGCATCACCTTAATGACCAGTGGGAAATGCTCAACATTTGAGTTGAGTAGCAGTAGCCATTGGCAATCACCTTAATTAAAAGAGAAAAGCAGATCTCCACATACTGAAAAGAAGGGTCTCCGTTGCTCTTTCACTGATTGGATTCCCTTTTCCTGCCTCCTATTATTCTTGTAACCAGCTGTGTGCTGACAGGTTGAAGACTTGGGTTATTTGCAATGATTTAAATAATTTTTTTTGTTTTTGTGCCAGAAATGAAACTATGTTCTTTTGAAGTATTTGCTTTATAAACGATAAACACTGAACTGACAATCTCTATATTTTTCCATCGGCTCACACATGAAGCAAATTGTCCAATAAATTGATAAAGGGATTATTTCTTTGTTCTGCAGTGGCAAATAGCCTATGTGCTATGATGTACCATTCTGAGAGACAAGCAGGCACTATGTCTTTACTGAGTCACTTAAATACTTTCACTTTTATGCTTCACTTCAGCTTTGTCCTGCTCTGACTTGCCATGTTTGGTAACTTTGTTCGTTTTTGTCTAATCTCTGCCAATCTCGGACGTGTCCAAGTGCAATAGGAGCAGTTTGTGGAGTGTTAAGTTGTACGTGTATTACAACTTAACACCTATGTAATGTATGGATTTCTGCAAAGCAGTTGACTTGGCGGTGTAGGTGGTTGTGACGGAAACATTAAACTCCAAGCTTCTCGATCATCAAATTAAGACTTGTTTTCATATCCTTGAGCATTTTTCTATGAACATGCATGACGTTTTTTTTCGGTACTCATCCCTCTGGCTAAATACTTTTTCTATCTCTCTAGCTTATTGGCATCTACTAACCTGTCCAAACAACATTTAAAACCAAATCTTTCAAGATTGTTTTTATCTCCCAGTCTGCAGGGAGAAATGCTGTGTTTGTCCTGTTATTTTGCTAATTCAAGTAAATTGCCTCATGTTTCGGTCAGCATAGTTTGTGGTGGATGTTGTCGTCAAGAGATTTAATTGAGTTGTATATGCTCTGAAGAGCCGCATTGTTCATAGTATAGAGCTATGACACACTTCAGAAAAACATAGTTACCTCTGACTATAAGAGATTACCATCATTTCCTTCCCCACATCATACTTTACAAAGCGTCTTTTCAGCTTACATTTCATAAAATGTTCTTCAATCTCAAAACCATTAATTTTTTTTATGTGGAGTTATAATCAATAACTCTCTAAAGCTAATATGTCCTATGTATACTCAAAAGTCAGAATTTTTTTTTTAGTTCAGTTTAGAAAAAACAAAAACGCACCTGAAGTCGGAATCTCCACTGGGAAAGGGGTCACCGATCAACTCTGAGTTCAGTTATCAAAAGGCTGCCATGTAAGTAAAATACAGTCAGTGTTGCAGTTATAAACTATTTATTAGCCAAGCTGACGTTTGCGTTGAATTATGCCAGTGTTGCACAAAGTTTTGTACAATTACAAAGCTTTTGTTGTTCATCTATTTGACTAATGCAGTCGGAAGCCCCTGATAGCATAACTTTAGAGTAGTAACAGGGCACAACACCATTTGTCACCCATTGATTGAACAAGTGCACTGGCTGGGTGAGGATGGCACAGCATCGCCAATGAAGCATCATTTAGACCAGTTCTGATCCACATTGTGGTAAATGATCTGGCAGGATTGGACAAATTCCAATCTGTGTGTGTGTGATTACTAGCGTAATACGTTTCCTTAGTAAATATTAGCAGTGGTTGATGAAATTATAAACTTAAACAGCCCTGAGACGTGATCTCTGACCTCGCTTTACTCTTCATTTCAGGACTAATTTCCTCCTATGACACCTTATCACTTCTTCCTGATCCTGACGTTAAGGAATGCACTCACACAAAAGTAAACAAACTGGCTGCCAGCTGCCAGGCGTCCACTGCTCCGAGAATTGACTTGCATTCCTACAAATTTCTAATATTTTCACAAAATCTCTCGCTTTAAAAAAGCTCAGCTATTCCTTTAATTTTGCAGAATATAGACATTTAAGTAAAACTCTAACAAAAGCGACTTATCAACAAATATAGTGTTGCATAATAATTCAGCATTATAATAAACCTCTGCCAAAATGGTCGCAGCTCTATGACTAACCCATGTTTCATAAACTCACGTAGGACATTTGTCGACTACAGACTGACGAGGACTTTTCAGAACCTTTAAGTAAGAGCAGAAACAGAAGAATTAAAAGTGCTTAGAATATTGTACTTGAAAAGCCCCAAGTGTTTAATATAATGACAAATTGTGCAGTTAGTGTTGACAGTTTAAAACGGCTCCTTTTAAGGGGGGTGTTTTGTGTTGAGATTGCCTTTGAGCAGTTAGAATTAGGATTATCTCCCGCCTTTGTTATCCTGGTATCATGTTAAGCGTCTCAACTCTCTTTTTTGGGGGGAAATTAAGCTGAAAACAAAACAAACAAAGGGAAGCGGGGCTGCGATTAAGTCAGGCATGTGTGTTTTTATGTGTGTGTTTTGTGTTGGTTTAAATTTTAGGATCAACTGCTCTCCATGGAAACATGTTGTTGTCAGGGCACCAAAGTGGCGGCATTGAGGGTAGAAAGGTGGGAGTTTCCTCACATACACATGTTTACGAGGCTCCCTTTTATCCGGACAAATGCAGCAGACAAATGTGATTTGGCATTATACGGCTGAAATCCAGAAGCAGACAGACAGACAGGTGATGAGGCAGGAATACCAATCAATCCTTGTTACCTTAAAATGTGTTTTCTGCACCAATCGCAGAGAAGGTCAGCGCTGGACTCCGGCAATCCGCGGGTCAAGCCACTGATGTTATTGTCTCGACATTAGTCAGAATGCATCAAAGCTCCTGCAAAGTTAACGTGTCGGCCAACGCTCTGCAACGAGCTGCATAAGTTTAGGTTTAATTTATTTATCGCTCCCCCAACCCCGTTAGTGCGGATCAGTTTCGAGCCGTTGGCCCTGCAGCTCTGCTTTGCCTTGCTACAGTATTGATTCCCTGGGATTTCAAAATGCCCGCAGGACTGTAGATGAGGGCCGTGGTCAGTCGGTCCAATTAAAAACAAAAAGAGAAGGCGGAGAGATTGTGGAGGAGAGAAAAAGAAACACCTCCTGAAGGTCTTGTACCACACCCTGTTTGGCATGAAAAGGGACCCCCCTTTTCTCCCCAAGGCTCAGAGGAAGGAATGTTATTGAGTCAGTGAGGGCAAAAAAAAAAAAGAGGGGGGAATGGGATAGCGGGGACTCTCGCCCTCTTGTCTTTCATCACTGTGAGGTAATGTTAATTTTCCCCCCATCCAAAACCAGCCCACAGACCTATAGGGACATGACACAGCTGCGTGCAAGGTCAAGGTAAACCCAAATGCTGCTCTAATAAATGTGGAGATGATCTCCTACTGACTGTGGGCACAGGCTGAAGGCGGTGAACTGCTGATAATGTGTTTTCTCTATGGAGACAGACTGCCAGCAGGGTAGCCATGGTGAGGTAGGACTCTTGTGTCCACTGCCAAAACATCCCCCAATGGATGGATGGATGGATGGATGGATGGAAAGACGACTGTTTTTGTGTGTTCTCAGTCACTGTCGCCTTCATGCAGAGCTCAGAACAATCTCATCATTATCTCTGCTTCTATGCTCTCACACATGACAGCATGGGATCCTCTAAAGAGCAAGAAGCCCAAAAAATTCGAAAGAGGAGAATTTGACGGGTCGATGGGAAAGAATCTGAATTCCATCTGCCCCGAAACAGGAAGTGATGAACCCGAAATGTTCCTTAAATATCCCCGGCACAATCTGTGCCCTTTGTTCCACAGAGATAACATGTCTCTGTGAGAACGAAGGCACTGTCTATGACTCACCCACATGAAGGAGTTTATTCATAGTTGGAGTGTGTGTCAATCCTGCAATGACAATGTATGGGGGAATAAGAAAGAATAGGTGAGGAGGGTGTATGAAGAAAAAAATATATTTTTATAAAGATTGCTCAGACTCAGCTGAAGATGATGGAAGCAGCAGGAGTGTGTGCATGCGTCCTTGTGTGTGTGTGTGTGTGTGTGTGTGTGTGTGTGTGTGTGTGTGTGTGTGTGTGTGTGTGTGTGTGTGT
>CAEGAF010163911.1:0-42537 GCA_903067075.1 Micropoecilia bifurca | reverse complement strand
GTGTGTGTGTGTGTGTGTGTGTGTGTGTGTGTGTGTGTGTGTGTGTGTGTGTGTGTGTGTGTGTGTGTGTGTGGCGTACAGCACATATTCTGTGCTGGCCTTACTTGGCCCTGGGGAACCTCGTCCTTCTTGTCTCTGTCCATCATAGGGATCGGCTGAATTCCGATCTTCTTCATTTCATCTCCCTGCAGAGGAACAAAACAACAAGATACCTTTTATTTTGTGCATACTGCAGTAAACCTCCTGACCACCTGACAGTTCTATTTTGGGTGATTGGGGTTGTAGGACATGCAAAGTTGCAGCACTATTTACAAGCAAGAATAGAGGCCCGACTGTTAAAACTGGAGGCATGATCGTGACACTGAAACTTTTTGAGCTCAAACAGTATCCCACTGTACCTCAGCCCAGAACTCAGCATAGATGTCGTTAGCTGTGAGTCGTGTGACTTGCCACCGCTTGGTAACAGAACACAGGTCACATGCTGTCATCATCAGACCAATCACACGGTCCCTGGAGGGGAGCAGAGCCTTGTTATATCCATGCTGAAGGAAACGGAAGCAGCTTTTAAGGACGCTTTTTTTACGACTGGCGTCCTGACCTGTGCGAATGGTTGTTGAGGTCCAAGCCGCCGGTGGTCAGGAGCTCCGTCAGCTGCTGGTGGTTGTTGAAGTAGAGGGCGAGGTCGGTGGCAATGATGGCCTTCCGGATGATCTCCAGCACCTGCTCGTACTCGCTGGAATTCAGGTTGGAGAAAATATTGTGCCCTTCCAGCTATGAAAAACAAAGAGATCAATAAAAAAGCAAAAGCTCCACTTATGAGGCGTTCAGCTCAGCTACACTGCAACACGTTTTAATCACACGTTCATCTAAGCCCCAACCAGCGGATCTCTGAGCGCGAAGAATGAAGATCTTTTACTGTTAATCGCATTTTTATCAAATCACCTGATCCAAAAAGAAAAAAAGACAAGAGAAACTTGGGAGAAATGCCAAGCTGATAATTGTATGATCAAAGAGTTGCTTCGACCCTTCAAAAGTGATTCAACGAAAGAAAATCAGTGAAAGGTCAAAGGTTATGGATGCAAACGTGAAATGGTCTTTGCTCTTTGCTCCAGTACGAGAGCACCTCGTTTGCAGTACCACAACCAAACAGCAATCTCCAAAATTATTGCAACCCGGAGTAAAGATGTGCAAAAAGTTGAAATGTCCCTGTTAGAATTTTGATGCTTATTTCTGAGCTCATTTTTTTTATTTTTTGCTTTGACTGTCTTTTCTTCTTGAGGACCTTTATATAAAAAGACACAGAAAATACTTTTTTCCCCAGACCTTTTGGCAATTCTGGATTTATAGCATTTCATATTAGCGTTTAGCATGGTTAGCATTACCAAGTCTGATGTTTGTCTATATTCCCCTAAAGACCGTGGGTCTGTATCTTAATTTTGTGACTCAGATTTCCAAAAAGCTGTCAACATTTTGAAATTAAACATGCTAATATGCTCCATAACAGACATTTTGAAAGCTCAAAAGGAAAAAAAAAAACATAGCAACTTTGATGTACTGTGGTCTGCCATTATTTTTATTTCTTTTTTTCCCCACAGAATTTGAACCAGGTGAAGCTACAATGAGTTTTGTCTAGAAAATATTTATCGACAAGGAAGGTTTGTTTTCATCTTGGATGCAAATGTACAGTGTATTTTCATATGTACAGTTTGGACTTAATTACTGCTGTGTTGAGTCTGTATACTCCAGTTGGTGATTAACCAATTGACAATTATTTCATAATCAATTCATCACGATTAATCTGATTAATTGTTTAAGCCAAAATCATTTCATATGAATTCCGATTACAATAAACTGAGATCTTCTTTACAGTGCACCGAGTGTATCGTAGAGGAGCTCTACCTGCAGGATGGAGACAGTCTGGGAGAAGTGGTGCTGCTCCATGGTGGAGGTGGAGTACAGAGCAGCCAGTGGATGGTCAAACTTCTGCAGGTATGTGTTGCTGTAACCTCGATGGTCCAGGTCGTGACACAGACAGGCTATCAACAAACCCTTCTTCTGCAAAAGACGGAGGCTCATCAGTAAGAAATGAAAGCGGCTAAAATTGAGAATTGAACGTAATTGTTGGGGCTTTTTTTCTTCTTCTTCTTATAAGCCAAGCGAGACACAAACCTCCAGGTCTGTGAAGATCCCGGTGGTTTTCTGCAGGATGGCAAACATGCAGTGTGCCACTGTGACCGCGTGCTTCCAGTTGTGGTACGGCACACGGCGGTAGTTTTTCCGTACCGACATGGTGAATCTGCAGAGCTTCTCCAGCTCAAAGCTGAACACGCGTAAAAAAGAAAAAAAAAAAGAAAAGATTACAGAGAGAATTAGAGACTAACAACGTCCTGCCTTCTGTGGAGATACCTGGACTTTCCACAGGAGCTGTGAACCATGTAGATGAAGACGGCCGGCCAGATCTCCTCATAGGGACTGATGTCAAACTGGAACCTGGAGGAAGACGTAACATGATCAGCATGTGAACTCTCATCATTTTGTTCACAAACATCTGGCTTACACACAGAACCAGGTTTTAATCCAGGGGCTTGCAAAATATTTCTTTTTCACACTGTCACATTTCAATCACAAACTTTAATATATGGTACTGGGGATTCATATGACAGACCGACACAAAGTAACCAAAAATTATGAAGCGGAATTAAGAAAAATCTGAAAAGTGTAGCATGGAGTTTTCCTAAGCCCTTCTTACTCCGACGTCCCTGAAAAAAAAATACAGTGCAATCCTTTCAGAAGACCAGCTGTTCAAACAGTTATCTGAAAAGAGTCTGGTACAATATTTCTTTGTGTTCTACTTGGTCGTCCATCTAAACTAGGACTCTGCAACCTTCAACTCCGGAGCTGCAAGTGACTCTTCTAATGATGGTTCTTAATAACTTTCATTAAAATGATAAAGAACAAGCTAATGTTTAATAATATTGATATAATAAAACATTTATGTTTTGACACTATTCTTCATGGAACAATTGCATTGGAGAATGACACTGAAAGTACCATCAATTTTTTTAGAACCATTTTCTGGTGCTTAGGTTCCAAACTACATACTTCCTTTTGTGCATTTGGTTTCTACAAATAACTTCCTGTACAATATACCAATCTTATCTTTTTATTGGTTTTATTTATTTTAAAACCTAAAAACAGAAATGAAGTTATTGTTTTTTAAAAAATAATACATTTCCTACATTAGACATTTTTAAAATGTATGTTATCTTTTTTTTCCAAAAACAGTTGTAGCTCTTATGGAGCCTTAATTAGGCAGATTAATTGGTATAAAGGTTGAAAACGGCTGATCTAAACTGACATGCTGGATAAAGAAGTCTATTTATCAAGGAAACACTTAACAGGCCTTCTGGAGAACCTGCAGGGAGTCGTGCTATATTGTGAAATACGGTGGTGGCAGCATGATGCTGTGAGGGCGTTTTCTTAAAGCAGATTTTGCATCCCATAAACTCCAAATGAAACACAGCAAAAAACGTAAAAGCAGCGTGAAAACTGCTCCTTGAGGTTTGAGGTGCGTGAACACTTTTATTCACTCACGTTTCAATTTCTTTGTAAATGGGTTCAGGAAGGTTGAGCTGGCTGAGGGTCTTCCACTCCTCTGACGTGCAGATGCTGTGATAGGACAGCTTTTCCATCGTGACTCTGTAGATGCATTCAGAGTGCCGGATCCTGTGGTACATCTGCAGAGAGACAGCGGCGAGACCGCAGAGCGGGAATCGCTCTTTAAAATGTCAACACACACACACACTGAACACTCGAGAGCAGTAAATGACACAGAAACCCTGAGCATGATGTGAAACTCTTCATGCGTCACCGCTGTAATTTCACTAAAAGAGGGCTTTTTCCCCCGGCCTCCCTCCACATCTGGTTTGTGTCCCTGTCCCCCCGCGCAGACAAACGGGCGGTGGAAGCGGCCAGGTACAGGCGCCCGGGACCCGCGTAAATCACTGCGAATCAGGAGCCGGCCAAAGTTAAGTTTCCTAGAGACGTGGGGCATAAATCACAGCCAAACATAAATCCTGTCACTGGACGGATGCGAGAGAGCGCTCGTCTTAAAATATTAACATCCCGCATCAATTTTAAAACCAATTTTGTGACGCCGTTCCCTGCGTAAGCATGTCGCACGGACCCGACAGTGACTCAGGTCCCGCGGTGAGCAGGCGCTTTGACAGACGGACCAGACAATGAAGGAGCTGGGAGTTTAGCGTTGCTCATGAAAGAGTTATTGTCACTTTTTATCCATATTTTTGGGTAATGGACACTACAAATAGAAACTGCAGTCTTGATTGTGGAGGGAAATTACAATTACACAATAGCACATAAGCTGCAACAAACATGAAGAGTTTGGTGCAGCTTACCTGAGGTTCAGCTGACAATCGCCACCGATCTGGACTGTCACAGATTATTGTACCGCTTATCATTTATTGTGAAAAATTTCTTATCATGATAAGAATTTTTCTTTTATCATCGTCACGATAAATTTTAATTAATAGTGTTAAAGGAAAAACAAAACTAGCAGTATTATCAGAAATGTTTTACCATTTTGTCCACGGTTGTTAAACAAATAGTAAATCAGTAAATTTAAAAATATGACTAAATAAAGTTGCTGTGATATAAATCTCAATTTTTAAATATGTGGCATCCTGAAAAATGGGAATATTTTTCAAGAACGATATTTGTGTTTGCTGTGCCATGCATTTACAGTCATACAGTTACCTACAAAAAGAAGAATTAAATATTTTTTGTTTTTTTATACCATAATTTTTATTGTTTTCACAATAGTACCACAAAATATTGTCATAAAATTTTAAGTCCAAATCTCCCACCCCTTAAGAGATTTTTAGGTATTCCATCAAAAACATTTAAGCTTGTGTGGGATACTCACATTTGCACAGTGTAAGGCCAGAGCACAAAAGACAGCAAACATCTTAAAGTTGTTCTCATCGGTTTTAGTGAAGGCACTTCCGCTTAGCTTGTTCACCATTTGCACCACGCCGATAACGGTCCCCCTGCTCACAATGGGCATGCACAGGATGTTCCGCGTGGTGTAGCCAGTTTTGAGGTCCACCTCTCTACCGGAGAGCACATGCACAGAGAGAAGGCATCAGTTTGACCTTTAAAACTCCATGTTGCTTACAGGTTTTACACAAGAGGGTTTTGTTTGTGACTCTAACACATTCCAACTAGTTAGAATACAATAACAACTTAATGATATTTGAACAATGAGACGATAAAGAGAGCAGTGATTTACCGGTTGAACCGTGGGTCTGCATAGGCATCTGGGATATTTAAGACTTCCCCTGTCCGAGCTACTTGGCCAGCTATTCCTTTGTCTATGGAAAACCTGCAGAGGCACGAGATGGGAGAGAGGAAGCATTTATTGGATATGAATTATGTTAAAGAGCTAGATATGAACAAATATGATGATACTCTACAGTAAAGTCTCTGAATGCAGTATTGATATATTCAATATATTTTAAAGAGATTTTATGTGACATAGCAACACAAATATACTGGATAAATGTAAAGAGGAAAAGGAATTTATCATTTAGAATTTTTTTTTTTTTTTTTGCACACTTAACCCTTTCATGCATAGTGGTCACTACAGTGGACAGCTATCTAAAAGCCATTTTCTTGTGCTTCCTGTTAATTGTTCTGTTAAAAATGCACACAGACTACTGAATTGGACTCTAATGCATCCTAAGCACACTACCAACTACTGACCATAAGCTGCAAATGCAAGAAATTATTTTTGTTTAATCCAATATGGCCGACAGACAGAAAAACATGCCAACCGACCCGGTCTCTCGTTCTACTGTAGACTCTTGCAGGTTAAAAAACCCATTGTGACATCAGATAACCCCTAAATAACAATACTACTTTTGTATTTTTCAAATAACTATTTGTATTTCTTCAAATACAAATAGTTTGTATTTGAAGAAAATTACAATTGATCACCTAAAAATAAAAAATAATTTTTTTTTCCATTTCCCCCCCACCCCCAAAAAATTGGAAAAAAATCCTGACACAGAGGATCATAATTCATGCATGAAAAGGTTAAGGGTGGATTTAATATTTAAATTTTGACTAGACCATTAATCACACCAAAAGTACATTAAAGTTTGTACTTTAATGTACAAACACCAGACAAGGTTTTGTGCAAAAACACAAAACCTTGTCTGGTATTTGTGGCCTAGTTTGTAGTGTAAATATCATATTTCACTTGAAATAACTCAAAACTAACATGTAAGTTACTTTCAACAAAATCTAGGAGTTGTTTTAAGTCAATACTTAATTTATCAATAATTCCTGATGGAAAGAAAAAATACTACTTATAAGTGAAATAATCTGCCAGTGGAACAAGTGGAACATTTTATAACTTATAATATGAGAAGAATGCTTAGTAAGATTTTGTGTTTTTGCAGTGTGTTGGTCAAAAACACAATCACCCCACAAACACATTAATCTTTGTGGTTGTGATGTTAATATTTATGAAGTCACTTTTTTCTCACTTGCTTTTACCACAAAACACTAGTGATTTAAGTGCAGGAATCTGTCTTTCAACATATCTAAAACATAAAAATACAAATCTGAAAATCACTTCAGAGTATAGAATGAAAAGGTTATAAACCTTATTTCTTTTGTTTTCCTAAACACAGGTTTGCCTTCCTTCTCCTCCCCGATGTCGAACAGGTCAGAGTACAGTTCTTTGTTGCTGTGATCTACCTGGAAGAGTGCACATCTGTCTGCATTCACCAGGTTTTTTGCATATATCTGTAAAGCAAAAGAAGGGGTGCATCATTTTTTTACAGTTGTTAACCCAACAAGGAATCATCAGTTTAGTTTTAGTGACTAACATACTACTAGTTTAAACTTTGTTGGCATAAATTAAACACACTGGTTATTCAAAGTTGATCATTTTACAGTTTCAATCTGATGACAACCAAGCAACAATTTCAGCCAGATGAGGCGTTAAGAGGAAGAACTCCCCTCAAAATAATCATATTTTATTGGTTATAAATATTTTTACAGTCAATTTCTCTAATATAGCTGTGAAGAAAAACTGATGAAGCAGAAGTCAGACTCACCATAATATGTTCAAGTAGAGAATCTATTGCCACAATGTTATCAAAGTATGTTCTGTGCAAAAAGGAAACAACACATTGAGATGTTTTAACAAACACAAAGCTCTGCTGACTTTCACATTAAAATCGTAAATGCTACAATCCTTCTTAAGCTAATCCACACTTTGTTGTGTTGTAGCCACAAAATTCAGAGCTTTTTATTAGGTTTTTATGTGACATACCGACATAAGATTGGTGTATTAGCACAAAAACAAATGCACACCAGTTAGATTTTCTTATTTTAATTTGCAAAGACAAAATAATTTTTTACCACCATGATTAACTTTTGTTGGTCTGTCACATAAAAATCCACCAAATATACACAAATTATACATATACGAGTTTGTGGTTGTAATGTAACAAAATGTGGAAAAGTTTCAGGAGTATTAATATGTTTGCAGTGCACTATGAGCTTGTTGAAATATAATTATTACTCCTACTGCGTGAACACAATGTTTATTTAGGACATTTGTTGTCGTGGATGCAGTTAAATCGCTGCCACAAGCATTTCCAAATTTTAGGATCATGGTGCAAAAACAAACTTCACAGCTTTTCAGCAGCTTTCATTGAGAGTTACAGAAGCAGATCTCACTGCAGCTCTTACTTTGACACATCTAGTAGGAAGTCATTAAGCTCAGTCTGTTTGGCAAGGCCTCTGCACATCTAATAAAGAAAAATAGGTCAGGATCAGACACACAGATGTATGAAGAACTTTTTCTTTTCTTTTCTGAAAACACATCCAGCGCGTTCTGTAAGCGAAGCGGTTCACTGTCTGCAAACAGGCTCGCGGGCCGTCTTCTCGTGTCTGTAACAACGGAGCGTGTCGGCAGCAAGCGGCGCTTCGGCGCTAACCGAGGCTCAGAGGTCCACTGTGGCCAGAGCTGCAGTGGGACGCCGCTCCTCTGGGGTTCTATGTTATCTTTTTCATAAAACATAATGACGTCTCAGGGGAGATGTTTGTTGAACGCATGGTCTTGTTGATTGGACTGGGCACACTGACAACCCGGTTCCTGTACACAGTGGATTTCCCCAGTGCAGAACCAGAACAAACAATGCCATCCAGAAGCATAATAAACGGTAGGCACCTTGTTGCCAGAGGCTCAGGAGGAGAACTGCAGCACATCTGTTAGAGGGGGCAAGCTCAAATTCAGATCAGGTCTGTATGCAGGCATGCCTACCTGTACTTGATGAATGGCAACAGATGCCCAAGCTAAATTTGCTGTTGCAACCTGCAAAAAAAAAAAGAAAGAAGGTAAACTTAGTATTAAAGTTCTGGAGACAGAAAATCGATAAATTCAAGCCACCTAGACACATTTTGACATTTTTTAAAACAGTCACAGTCAAGCTAGTTCTCTCACAAATTCAGTGCAGCTCTGCATACTCAGCTAAAATCCTACAAAAAGCATCACATGCTTGCTGTTCTGGTTTCTGCTTACAGAGCTTTAATGTTTCGCAGATTTATTTGGAAAACCAAACAAACTGCATGCAACCTCTGCAGCTGCAAAGATAGTGGAAAAAGGTACTCCCATCAGGATGTGGTGTAAATGAGTCTCTGCTTCATTGTGAGAGCTACAAAACCAGCAGATCGAACTCAAACATGTTAATATAGCCTTCTTGGGTATATTGTGTCAATTTCAACATATATGATTCTGTTTTATTACCTCTTATTACCTTAAAAACATTTTAACTTTTTAAAAATCTTAAAACCTTTTGCAGCAGCTTGGATATTAAAGCTGCAGCTGTGAAACACAATAAAGCAGTCTAATTATCTCAGAAAGTTGTAAATATTTGCAGTATTTAAAGCAGCGCAGCGTCTTTATGTTGCTCTTGGCTTCAGACCTTTTCTACCAGGATCTTGGACCCATTTCAAGTCACTTCAGCTTCAGCCTTATTTAAAAAGTTGCAGGTGTGCTTGTTCTGATTTGGGCTGACCTCTTGGTGTCTTAGGTTGAAAGGCTCCCTGCCCCAGTGCCGATGCAGCTCCAGGATGGCGATGAGGTCCCCAATGGCAGTGAGGACGGGGAGACACAGGACAGAGTGAACATGGATCCCTGAGTCCTGCCCTGTGCCGTCTGGAAATCGTTCGTCCTGCAAATGCAGAGAGACCCGTCCAAACGTCTGCTGAACTAAACTGCATGTGTGTGACAACAGTGTATCATAGGAAAGCCTACAGACATGCACAAAAATGTGACTTGCATTGTACATTCAACTGTTTGGGTTGTTTGATTGACTTGTTTGCTGAGATTTGTTTAGACTGGTGGATTTTCCATCACAGTAGATCTCTGTTGATATTTTCTTCTGGAATCTGTTTTAGAAATGTTCCTGTTCAGACTGACTTCAAGCTGGAAACGTCCTGGTTTGTCAAAGTCTGTTCTATAATCAAAAGAGGCAAAATAGCCTGGAAGACGCAATCTAAGGAAATACACACATCGTGTTTTTCCTATGGTACAAAAATATTCATAACCTCTGAAACGATTTTACAAATTTTGTGACTGTGCAACCACAAACTTGATTATTTATTATTAGAATCTGAGGTGATGGACCATCACAAAGAAGTGGATAATAGTGAAGAAGAAGAAAGAAAATTTATAGTTAGTTTTCAAAGAAGAAAAATCATTCATGCATTTGTATTCAGCCCCTCAGGAAATTGCTCCTTCATCTTTGCAAAAACTAGCCAAAGCTTAGTCAGGCTGCATGAAGAACGTTTACGAAGCACTATTTTTAAATCTTGTTATTGATTCTCAGATAGATTTGGGACTGGATTTGATCTAAAGCAGTGGTTCTTAACCGGGGTTTGATCGAACCCCAGGGGTTCGATGAGTCGGTCTCACGGGTTTGGCGCAGCCTCAGTTGCGGAGGTAAAGACACATTAAATAACTTGTGTAAAGTCGTGATGACGCCCCACTTCGCCATCACTTGCTGCAGAGGATCACGTTTCATTGCTTAGCCAATCAGAGCTGCGGAGGAGCCCTGATTGAAGGAGCTCCACTCTCAGCATGGATTTGAACTTGTGTCTTTAATTACTCCAGAAAAACTCACAGTTTTTACTAAATTTAGTAGCTTTCGGTGGACTTCTAAATCTGCTCCTTAGTCGCATCCTTTCGGGCCTGCCACTGACTCTAGTGGCGTGGGGGTGGTAACACAACTTACAGAATACCACAAAGTCTTAATTATTTATTATAAATTTTTCATTCTCTTAGGATCACCTAAAATTAAGTACTTTGGGTCGATCCTGGACAGTCAGCTCAACTGTGCTGAAAACACTGACTATATTTTGAAGAACTGTTCTCAGAGACTCTACCTTTTAAGAAGACTTAGTGNTATTTATCACTACAGAAGGGTTCAGTGAATGCGCATATGAAACTGGTGGGTTCGGTACATCAAAAAAGGTTAAGAACCACTGATCTAAACCATGTTTAGTAGCCTCCGACAGCCTTTCTTCCAGGATTTCCCGGTTTTTTAGTTACATTCAACTTCCTTTCTACTCTGACCAGTTTCTCTGCTCTTGCTAAAGTAAAGCAACCCCCACCATGATGCTGCCACTACCATGTTTCATAGTGGAGACTGTATTTTCAGGGTGATGTGTATTGTTGGTTTTATCAAACGGTTCAAATTTTGATGTCATCTGATGCGCACAACTACCGAGTTTGTCGCAAACTGTAAATGGGACTTTGATGGCTTTCTTTCAACAACAAACATCTTCTTGTCACTCAGATTTGTAGAGTCCACGACTAACGGTTATCACATTCAAAGATTCCTCTTATTGATCTATTAATCTCTGCAGCTTCATGGTTTCTCCTATGATTAAATCTCTTGAAGATGTTTGAAACCCTTGGTGTTCACCTTGCTGCTCTATGGTCTTTATGCTGCATATGGAAAAAAAACCTTTTAAATTTCATCCCGCTTCACAATTTTGCACTACTTTATTTTGGTCTGTTACATAAAATCTCTGCAAAGTATATCGAAATCGTTTCTTATAATGTGACAAAATACATAAAAAGCGTATTTGTAAGATTCTGCAAACATTCAGTGACTAAACTATCAATATTGTCAAATTCTGATTAGTGTGACCTCGTTCTGGTTTAAAGAGAGCTGTCGTACCCCCATGATGTCCTCCACTAGCAGTGTTTTGCGAGTCTTGGCAACGTAAGCGGCAATGGTTGTCCCGTATGAGATGGGGCCAGACGGGACGAGGCTTGGACGGCCATCCTTGGCCCCCCTTGGAGTGTATAAACATAAACTCTGTTAAGAAAAAAAAAGGAAAAGTAACAATAGATGATGAGAAACATACAGAGAAAGAAAAGGTAACTTTAATGAGTAAATTCGATCAACTCACATTGTTGCATTCTCCCAAGAAATAAAGTGCAAAACTATCAGCTTTTGTTGCTGCAGAGAGAAGACACACATGTGCTTAGATGCAACTTACTTCAGCAATTAGCATTCGCAGACATTTTCTCCAACGATTAAGGACAAGGCGTAGACAAAAAGCACAACAAGGAGGCAGCTGCAATCGAATCGTCTAACAATGGCCAACATAGCAACAAGTGTACTCTGACCGAGGCTTTCACTGCCTTCCAGTTCATCTCATTCCCAGTCCTCCTCTCCAGTCCCATTTCACACTCAGATATAGGTCATGTTATCATACAATGTGACATCAGAGAGGCGGATGCAGCACACAATACTCAGATTATCAAGAAGTTAATGAGTGATTTGCTTTGGGTGAACTGGCATATTTAGTTCACTCGGAAATATTTAATCACTATAGTGTGTGTGTTTCTCTCTGTTAGGGATAAAGTGGTTTACCCTGAACATATCTCAGCCACTGGCCAAGCTATTTTTGTCCTTGTCCACATATATTTTATGTTTTTAATCATCTAGTTAATACCACAGTTATGATCTGGCACAGCAAACAGAACAGTAAATCTGTCAATGTTTTCTTCAAACAGAAGTCTTCTCTGAGTGTGACTCTAATCTTAAAAAGCATAATTCATCATATTTAAGACAATGCAGACATGACCTGCATTTTTATGCCTTTGAGTAAGAATGCAGGTCATCTCTGCAGCAGAAACTACCCGAATGCTTAATAAATTTTTGTTTTTTTATCTGAACTTTTGTCAGAAGTGGTCATAAAAAAATCTTTAAATCTTTGTTGAGAGTACCGGACAGCTAGGTCTCATTGCTACTACTCCCAGATATCATTTCTCTCTCCTCCGTCTCACTGGACATGTCGACGTATAAATCTTTGCCTTATTAGCTTACTTTCCAGCTGGAACTTGGCGATCACTACTGTCATCTTGGGTGGCCATCAGGTTTATGCACTGATGCCCAGACTTTATGTTCCATACATAATGCTGATTTCTTTTTTAAAGTTAAATATTTATTGACTCTGGAGGAGGAAATAAATGTAAGTATCATGTTTTACAAGTCTGAACACAACTAAAAAGAAAAAGATGTTAAGAAAAATATGAAATATGGACTTTAATGGCTTCTTCAGAGTTATTTTTAATCATAAAAATCCCCCTCTGGTATTCTGAGTGTTTGACCCCAAGTTCATTGAGAGATGTTTATTCAGAAATTTGTCGTAAACACACAGATTTTTTTCCATCAGAAAAAAAATCTAGCTGTTCTCTGTGACATTTTGTTGCAGCATTTGTGTCATAAGGTTTAGTATGTATTTATATGCTATTACCTGTTTTGATTATGTTGGACAACTCATAGAGCAGGAGTTTGTTGTCTCCTCCAGTGTCCAGCCGCTGCTCCATGAAGCTGTTCAGTTCATACACCACACCCTGCATGTTTGTGTCCTGGTACTGCTGGGCACAACACAAACCATTAAAACAATGGAAACAACTTGCACTTTGTGGCACATGATTTATACACTTCATAGAAAAGGAAGATACTTTTTTTTTTAAAACTGAGAGAAAGAACATTATCTTTTTGCCATTGACCAAAATATTCTCCTCCACGACTCGATGACATTCCCTCTCACTGCTGCGTTTTAGCTTAGAGATCCCCAGTGGCTCCAGAGAAGGTCATAACACCCACAGTTCTGACTGGAGTCCTGACAAGTCTTGCTGCAGAGCCTCAGATTTTAAAACCGTCACCGTGCAAAAAGACAAACCTCCGGCCCTTTTTACGAGGCCAAAGAGATGTCTATTTCTGCGCCTGCAGAGAGGGTGAGGACAGGACAGCAGGGAGAGTGGTGCACTAGAAAGCATCCCCAACGGGACGCTCTCTGCCCTCCCACATCCTGTTTGCACAGACGTATGGATGACGCACTGAGGGGTTGAGGGGACCTCATTTATTTTCCTGTGTCATAAGTTTATTCTACAGAGGTGGACGGCTCAGATCCCCGGATGTGACTGGGAAAAGGTGTGAGTTTAGGTGTGACACTGGGGAGAGTTTTTTTTTTTTTTCCCTTTCCCCCCCCCCAATTTCTTTATGGCTAATTAGTTATAATAAAATGCACACTGGAGTCTTCAGCGTTAGAAATTTTTGTTAATAGTTAGCATCATACAGTAAATCAGTCCCAACCTGTAGATAATAGAAGAAAGCACTGGACCGACAACGATCCGTTTGTTTGAAAATATTTCAGTTAAATTAACTATGGCATGTTAAACAATATAAAATCTGAAAAGTGGGGTCTGCATTAGTCTTTAGACTCCTTTACTCTTCTACCTCTAAATAAAACATAGCAAATTAAATAAAAAATCTGTGTTCTTCAAAGGTCCCAGCCATTTGTTAGAAATCATTAGCAAACAGCATTGCGATAGGTTAGCAAACACCTGACAGGCCAGAGAGACGCTAATTAATAAAAATTAGAATCAGCTTTATTGACCATGATTGTGTGCACCATCAAGGAACTTGATGTTGGTTTGAAGTGCTCACTGCATACAAACACTAAGTATAAAAAGATAATCTTTAGAGGAATAAAATAAAGGATAAAAAGAACAGTATGTACAGCTATTCATTTAAAGAAAAGAAAAAGTGGAATATGCTCATTTTGTTTCACAGCAGAGTAGCCGACTGCTCAGGCTAAAAGGTGTTCATTGTGTTCATCAGAGAGGCAGCCTGGGGGAACAAACTGTCTCTGTGGGGTCTGGTTTTTGCAAATAGCACTCTGTAGCGCCAACCTGAAGATAAAAGTTTAACAGTTTGCGTCCAGGATGTGTGGGGTGAGGTTAGCTGCCCCTTTTTATGAATATAGACCCACACAAGTCCTGGATGTAATAATTTAATTTAATGTAAGTTAGGTATATGTATAATACAAAAACTTACCCTGCTGACTTCTTTAGTCGATGTGTCATCTATAAAGACAAAAAAATGTTAACATGCTGAGTGTTTAAATATGTTACTTAATCATGTGATTTATTTATCTTTTATCTGTTTAACTGGTGTAATCTATGTAGAAATCAACCAAAATAAAATGTACCAACAGTTATTTGACTATAATTTTCTGTCTCACATACATTTTCTGCAAATTTTCAAACAATTGGCAATGTTGCTGAAAAACAGCAGCAACCAACAAACAATTTACAAATATTGACAATTTAACTAAAAAAACAGAGCATTCTGTGAGGCCCAGGTTTCTTAACCTCTTCAAAGTGGGAGAGACAACAGACAATTCCATTTCTGGAGGGCAAATGTGCTGACACGTGGGAAATGGCTACAAAAGTTTTGGCCTTTTTGCACATTTTTACCAGTAGTGCCCATAAACATGAAGTGTGGTGTACTAAAGTGAATTTCTGTCATTTAAACTAACACGAACTCAAATTTCCAAGATGTTTGAACCAAAATTTCAAAACAGCTCACACCATTTTGCGAGGTGTAGTCATTTAAATCACTAATATTAGCCCATGTTGCTAAACACAATAATCACCTTAAACTACCAGAACATTTTGTTTTAGATGTTAGAGATTTGCTCTGGATTAGAAGTTCCTCTGAGCAGCTGTTGGCTCGACTACTCTATAAAATTTTTTTCTCTTATTTTCCAGGCAGGGTTTGCTCCTATTATTGTACTTAATGTAAAACCCATTACAGCTCAATGCTCAAAACAAGCATCCTTCAACAGAATTATTAACCTATGCCATTCAGGTCTTTTCTCATCTACAGTTGTTTATTATTGCTGCCAGTTTCTTATAGTTTCATCTAATAATTCTAATAAATGTTTATCCTAATCAAAATTCTAACAGTTCAAGCTGTTTTCTGAATTAAAAATCTCTGAAGCTGAGCATTCATGTGTCTTGACTATTTGAAATCTGGGTGTGTGCTTTTCTGCAAATTAGCACAATGATAGATTGCAGTGAGTTGACAGCACAGGCTGTAAATAAGCAAAAGCATATGTGGTCCTCCCAACAGTAGTTGAACTGAAACATTTTGAACAAAACCAAAAATTGTGGAGTTGCAATATGACAAAAATATACCCAACCAGATTTTGTCACATTTTTCACGAACTGTGTAGCTACACAAATCAAAATTCTCATCTTGTGTCTCTGTCGACGGAGATCAAGCTCTGACTTCATCGGTTTAATTCACTGTATGAGGGTGATTTTGTAAAATTTGAGCATGTTTCACAGTTGCAATCAAGCACTTTTAACTTTTTTAAAAAATTAAAAAAAATTAAACCACAATTAGTTTTGGTGTCAATTTTTAATTAAACTTTTTTTTTAAAATATGCTACAGGAAAAAAATAAACAAAATGAACAAAAATAAGAAATCATTTATTCTTGTTTTATCTTAAAATAAATATTTTTATTGTTAAAACTGACATAATGGGGGTTAAAAGTTTGGTAAAGCCATAGACTGAAATTATAAATGTCATCCATAATGCACATTTTGAAAAAAAAATAAAAATAAAAAAGCTAAAATGTGTTTCTAAAGCCTTTTTCCCTTTTTTTTTTGCATTGAAGGCAAAAAAGGTAAAACTATATTGTTAATGTGTAAAATTGAAAGAAACTAATAAAAAAAATTATTATATTAACTGAATCATTTACAATCTATGTAAAACTGTAAATGGCACAGATTAAAAAATAATTTAAGAAGAAAAAATAATAAGCAAACATGTTCTGTCAAACAATTCACCTGAAATGAAATATATACAATATACATTGGCTTATATACTCAGGAAGTATTCAATAAACTCAAATCCTAGTCTCCTAGAATATGCATTTAAAAGGTGTTGGCTACCTCATTATCTCTCAGTTTTGATATGACTAATTGATAATTCAGCTCCTCTTTTGTTGTTTTTCACAATTCAAGCCAATCATGTGCAAACAAACCTTACAGAAACTAGTTTTTCTCATGCATCAGAAACTAGGTGCTTTACTTTAAAGCCATTTCTTGATGACTGGTGTTTCATGTTCACCCACACAGCTTTCAGTCTGAGGTAGAGATGAACTTTGGCTGACAGGGTGACACCTCACAGACAACAAGCTGCAGCGGCCATTACAGTCTTTCCTTCACAGCTTTTCCACTATGAGCATTGGTGTGAAAGGTGACAAATACTGTGGTGGTCAGGGGAAACCCAGATGTTTTTGGGTCATATTGAAATCACACTCCATGTAGATGTTAATATATGTCATATTGTTTATATTTTCCATCAAAGCTAACTTGGTCATATCATCCAAACTGAACTGAGTATGCCCTTTCACTTCATTATCAGCTCTAAAACACTTTCTGAATAACTTATGAAGGAATAAATCCGAAGTAAGAAAAAATACGAACAGTTAAACTTTCTGACTTCGAATGAAATTTATTCTTGTGACTTCCAGCTGTTGAAATAAGATGAAAAATACTTTCAGTGACGATAACAAAAGTTTCAGTCAGTCCTAAACGTTTCTGACAAGGAGTCTTGGAGAGCTACTTGGAATGAAAATCAAGCATATGGCTCCAGGGTCTCTTCATAAAATCAGGGTCAACAGCACACCAGAACAGTAAGTATTGAGATCCCTTTGATCGTATTGCATTTGAAAAATACCATGCACAAAGGTTTACACGTTTTAGAAATACAAGCTAAAGTTCTGACCAGAGTTGGTGAAACAAATCCCCATGAAGATGTGAAGAGGGCTTTTACAGCCAGCCACATTGTTTGTTGTTTTAAACATTCCTCCAGTATGCTATGAGTTTCCTAACTTAGCCATGAGACTTATTTTAGAGTGAACCCCTGGCCAGGCGTGACGTCAATCAGAGGACTGAAAGCTGCACTTGAAAAAGACTTCAAATCCCTTTATAAAGGGGAGCATTTCTTTTAGACACGACCTTTTCTGACTTCTAGAAGTCTAGATATTTCACACACAGATGCCTTTGAAGACTAAATCTGACCAAAGTAGAGACAGGAGAGAGACTGGAAGCTGTTAAACATCAGTAATTACAGCAGAAACTAAACTGCGTTAATAAACTGATGCATGCTCTGTACATAATAATTACATACAAATATTGAAATTATTTTAATATATACAGTCATATGAAAAAGTTTGGGTACCCCTATTAATCTTAATCATTTTTGTTTCTAAATATTTAGGTGTTTGCAACAGCTACTTCAGTTTGATATATCTAATAACTGATGAACGCAGTAATATTTCAGTATTGAAATTAGGTTTATTGTACTAACAGAAAATGTGCAATACTTGAATACCATTAACTGCTTTTTACTGACTTACTAAAACGCAAAATTGGTTTGGTAACCTCAATAAGATTTGAACTTCATAGCCAGGTGTAGCCAATCATGAGAAAAGGTGGCCTATTGTAAGATGTTCTCCTATTTGAATCTCCTCTGAAGAGTGGTGTCATGGTTACTCCAAAACAGCTCTCAAAAGATCTGAAAACAAAAATTGTTCAACATAGTTGTTTATGGGAAAGATACAAAAAGTTATCTGAGATTTAAGCTGTCAGTTTCCACTGTGAGGAGCATAGTAAGGAAATGGAAGACCATAAGGACAATTCTTGTTAAGCCCAGAAGTGCCAAGCCAAGAAAAATATCAGAGAGGCAGAGAAGAAGAATGGTGAGAACAATCAAGGACAACCCACAGACCTCCTCCAAAGACCTGCAGCTTCATCTTGCTGCAGATGGTGTCACTGTGCATTGTTCAACAATTCAGTGCCCTTTGAACAAGGAGAAGCTGTATGGGAGAGTGATGCGAAAGAAGCTGTTTCTGCAAGCACGCCACAAACAGAGCCACTTGAGGTATGCAAAAGCACATTTGGACGAGCCAGCTTCATTTTGGAATAAGGTCCTGTGGACTGAAGAAACAAAGATTGAGTTGCTTGGTCATAAAAAAGGCCTTATGCTTGGTGGCAAAAAAACACAGCATTCCAAGAAAAACACTTGCTACCCACTGTAAAATTTGGTGGAGGTTCCATCATGTTTTGGGGCTGTGTGGCCAGGGTTGGCATTGGGAATCTTGTTAAAGTTGAGGGTTGCATGGATTCCACTCAATGTCAACAGATCCTTGAGAATAATGTTAAAGAATGAGTTACAAATTGAAGTAACGCCGGGGATGGATATTTCAGCAAGACAATGATCCAAAACACCGCTCCAAATCCACTCAGGCATTCATGGAGAGGAACAATTATAATGTTCTGGAATGGCCACCCAGTCCCCAGACCTGATTATCATTGAACATCTTTGGGGTGACTTGAAGCGGGCTGTCCATGCTCGGCGACCATCACTCTTAACTCAACTGGAATTGTTTTGCAAAGAGGAATGGTCAAAAATACCTTCATCCAGGATTCAGGAACTCATTAAAAGCTACAGGAAGCGACTAGAGGCTGTTATTTTTGCAAAAGGAGGATCTACTAAATATTAATGTCACTTTTCTGTTGAGGTACCCATATTTTTGCACCTGTCAAATGTTGTTTTAATGTATATTGCACATTTTCTGTTACTCCAATAAACACCATTTCAATACTGAAATATTACTGTGTCCATCTGTTATTAGATATATGAAACTGAAATAGCTGTTCCAAACATGCAAATATTTAGAGATAAAAATGAATAAGATTAATAGGGGTGCCCAAACGTTTTCATATGACTTTAAGTGTTATCAACAGCAGCTGAAAACAGTATTTGTTCTTCATCTTCTTGTTCAAGATGAATGTCATCCATCTTGAAAGCCTCCCTTTTTATGCAACTAAAGGTACAATTTAGACAACCGATCTAAAACAAAAATATCAGAGGATTGTAAGCATAATGTTGCCATGTGTTAGAGAAAATGCATCATCAATTGAAACTTTTGCACTCAAATCTTGTTCCTGTTAGTTTATGTGTTCTAACATCATTCCATGCTGGAAAATAAACATTGAAATGCATCATTAAAAGATCCAGAGTAGTTTGATATTTATGATGATGATCCCTTGTGAATTTCTAGAAGATCCTGAATTAAAACTTGTTTCAGGAGCAACATTTTAAACATTAAGTGGTTCTTGCTCAGTATACATTTTCTCAACAGTAATATACAAATCCCTCTTGTCCCTGGAAACCTCAGAGCTATAAAACCTGATGGCCTTTAAATCTGAACTGTTACGCAGATGCAGGTGCCTGCTTGGACAACTTCCAAGTTTCCTTAAGGTTTGCATGCATAGCCATGCACATCTTGTGGTGGCTACAGGCCCAGCATGCTTTTCCAATGAATGTATTTCCTAGAAACCAGTAAGACTTCAGTGTGTTTAATTGGTTTTGTTGGTGTGGGTCAAAAAGTCTACATACCTTATCCCACTTACATGAAAGTGGAAGAAAATGACAATTTGCTCAACTTATCCAGCAAGAAAAACATCTTTGTTTCATCAGATACGTTGGTGAATTAATCCCAACAGGGCCACTAGTGCTTAGGGAGTGTGCCTCAGGTGAATATGCAGGTCATCATTTGACGCACTCAGTTATGCAACAGTCGCTTAATACCTTCCCATATTTGCATGGAGCCGTTATGCTTTCAGTAAATACAAAAAGAAAGAACTGACACTTTCTTAGAAAATATCCTGGCAGCAGAGTCGGCAGTGAACACCAAACAGGACTGTGTAGCAACTCTCCAGACCTGTGGGATGCACTTCTTCTAACTTTATGGCACTGTTGAAACTTCTCGTGAACTCGAATTACTTTTGTTAAAAGATTTATACGTGTTGTGTCACACTGGTTTAAAATTTATTACACAGCACTCAAAGTGGAGGTCGCCTCTGACATTTAATAATCAAAGCTGTTTAACTCAAAGAACCTATTCAATAATTCCTTTAAAACTGCCATTGTATAGCACAACTAAGTAACTATGCAATCTTCAATTGTTATAAAATGTTTAGAGCACATCGCAAACATAACTTTAACACTTTGAAATTGAAATCTGTCTCTTTAAGAAACTCTTGCTATTTCTGACACTTCAGCACGTCATCACAACAATTCTTCGCATTTTACAAAATGAGTTTTGTCGTTAACAACCATCGCCAATGATTGTTAACGACATATGCTACTTCTCATTCATATGAGAAGTGCTACTTCTCATCCATATGAGAAGTAGCATATGTTGATTTCAGTAGACTCGCAGTTTCACCAGACGTTTGGTGATGCAGCTAGTCTGGAGGAGATTCAAGGATTTCTCAAAAATGCATTAAATAATCAATGTTTTAGACGAGGGAATGGCATTATCACATAATGAAAAGCTCAAACCAGTGAATTCCACACAACACTGCCGCCCCTTTAGAAAAATAAAAAATCTCCACAAAATATGTTGTACAAAACAATACTTTCTTTTTCTGTTTTTATGGCAATTTTCTCACATTGATGTCACATGTCAGCTGAAGGATAAAAGCACACATCTGATGCATCAGCTCAGAGTTAATGATCTATAATGAGACGTTGCAACACATGACCACATGCAGAGGATATGAACGGCTCCATGCATGTCTTTAATGTTTGACAGGAAAACGAGCCTCTCAGTCAGCTGGGTCTAATGTGCACAGAGCTTAATGGGAGCTTTATTGATCCGCCGCCACAGATCCACAGCGTCCCACAGGACGGTTAACCAGGAGTGACTCAGCGGTCAGCACCTCGTGGTTGACCTGGTGGTTGCTATGCTGCCATAGCCGAAGCTGATGCCTTTGTTTTATGTAACATTAAATACCAATATGGCTATTATACTATTATTACTGCTTTCAATTATGGCACTGAACTAAAAGCCTGAAAGAAACAAACAAAATTAATTGGGACAGTGTTTAATTGACATTATTACATGGTTTCTGTTAAACATCTTGCTACAGCTGTACAGGCGGTGAATAATTAAAGGATGTTTAGAGCAAACAAGCAGAAAATAATTGACTAGGTCACTAAATTTCCACAGAAAGCAAGTGATTTGAGCTCTTTAAGCTGCATCCTCCTGATGGAAAGCCCTGCAGGTGAGCCAGGTCTGTTATCACAGCCCTGAGATGTGAGCTTCTGGTACACAAAACCAGCTTTGTGTGCTTCTGATCAGCTTCTAAATACAACTCAGGAAACAGCATCAGCTGCTAAAAAGCTCGGCCAGGCTTTTTCCCTCTGGTATTAAAAAAAAAGAAAAAGAAAAAAGCCCAAGCCCAGTGATTCACTTATCCTCAGAGTTTTCCATTACCCATCCTTAACAGGCAGTTAACTATTTGTTGCTTTAGAAAAATGATGACAAAAATCAAAAAATAAAACCAATTTATGTTTAGCTGAAGCTCTAATAAAAGTAACCAGTATTTATGCTTTCGTATAAACAAGGACATAGTTAAAACAAAAATAAATGGTACTTTAAAATACTCTGTACTTCGCTGCAAAAAAGTATCGCAAATTCAAGCGTAAGCTTTCCGCAGTTCACAATCAGAATCCAAAAACAATAAAAATCTATTTTTCAAACTGAGATTGTTGAACTTCAACCAGATTTCACGGAGTCGCTCCACCTTCATGAGCTGAAATTTCAGAACTGAAGCTGAACAGAAACAGGCGTTATATTTCATATGAGCTTGTGTCTGTGCGTGAGGCCGCAGTCGAGTACCGAGGTGTTTCTGGATGGGCACAGCAGAGAGTTTGGGAGCAATTAATTATCCCACAATACATCGAAAGGCAATGTAAACAAAGCCAGTGACACATAAGCACATTCTCACATGGTCTATAATGTTCTTATAGCATGATTAAGTTGTGTTTTAAAAAGGGAAAATCATTTTCATGAACAAAAGTATAATAATAACCTAAAATTTTGCTATTATTAGGAGAAGCTAAATTTGTAATAAAGACAGTTGCATCAAAGTGCATAAAGGTGGAGGCTTTTTCTTGAATTACAGGCAGTAACATAACCTTTCTAGACACACACATAATCTATCTTCACAAGGACATTGGATTGACTTCCATTTTTTTAAAAATAATCTCAATAGCCTGATCCTGACCCAAACACAGCTCTTCTTCTTATGGGGCCCACAGCATGGGTAGTGGGTCCTCACAACATAGTATTTGTTGCAAAATTGGACCTTCTAAGGTGAGAAATGCTAAAACACACACACACACACACACACACACACACACACACACACACACACACACACACACACACACACACACACACACACAAGTGCACGCAAACACACACAACTCGTGTGTTCATGCTCGGACAAACTGATTTATGTAATCCAATGTTGTCCGTCACATGATAAGTGAGAACAAGCCCGGCTGCAGGGATTGCTTCCAGGAAGCAGCGGTTATCTCAGTGACAATCACATGATGACAAGTCCTCCTCCTTATGCTGCTGGTGGTGGTACACACATAAAAATATCAGATCAATCACTGAAAGGCCTGAACTAAAAAAAAAACAACAACAACATATAAACGACATATTGAATTGTTTTTCTCCCATCAGTGTCATCATGGACCGGACTAAACATGGCTGCACAACAAAAGAAAAGCAGGGGAAATGTCTTCAGTTCGTATATTCCCGTCATCGGTCTGACCTTTCAGGCGGTTTGAGGAACCAAAAATTAGCTGTAACTTGTAATGTGAGTGGTTACAGCCAACGAGAGGAAGCTACAGAGACCCTTCAGAGTGGAGCCGAGCGGTCTGCTCATCGTAGTCTAACAGAGGAAGTACAGTGAGTAATATTGCTGCTGTGATGTAGAGAAGAGCCCAGAGACAAGCAGATGGTGCAATTCTAGAGCTGATACTCTGATTTAGCACAAAACGTCCCTCTTCTTCCTGAATAATAAACACATACGTATATGGTATCTATAAGGCCATTTAATGTGATTGCATACATAAATCACATCTCATCTGTGGACTGATTACATGTATAAACTAATTATTATGAAAGTGGTACATCTTGTCATGGTAAATGCAAGAAACGCACTGAAAAAGAGCAATTTAGTGCAAGAAATAAGCTGTTGAGCAGAAGTTTACACATTGACCATCTCTAGCTAATGACCAGCTCCATGGAAATTGAAAAACCTTTTTCTGATCAGTGAAGGCACCATACAGAGAACTAGATAGCAACAAGCACTCATGGGAGGAAGGCTCTTATATCTTTTCGTATTATAATTCTGAAAGAAAAAACATGACGGATTTAGAGTCGACGGTGTGGGGGCTAGGCTGTCTGTCCTGTGTGTCTTTTGTTGTCCTGGGATTGAGTGACCACCTGTTTGGTGTTTCCCCTGCTTCTTAATGAATGCTAGAGAGGTATTATATATGTGCCAAATTCATATTAGTGAATATCTGTCTGATACTTACAATTTTGTGATAACAAAAGTGTTGAATATGTAAAATATAGCAGTGGGTCTTAATAGAATTAATGTAATTAATCGGAATTAATTGTATCATATATATTGACAAATATGCAAGATTTTAATTCAAAACATCTTCGTGCAATTATTGAATAAATAAACATATGGGCTCAACCACAAACATATTTGTGTAATTTAGGTTATTCAACCATCAAAGTACTATTATGCCTGTTCAGCTTTCAAGTGGTTCAGGAAACCCTGATCATTCATGCAACTTCCTTTTAAAAATAAAACTTCTTTAGAAATGTAGCCTGTGTTTGTTGATATTAGCTGTGATGCTGCAACACGTTAAGCATTAAGATTGTATTTTAGGCTTGAACAGCTTCGTTGACAAGCCAACTCCTTTTAGCGCAACTTGTTCACAATAACATAAAAATATGTCAACTTTCATGTTGGGAACTAGCATTTTTTAAGCTATTATACGAAGGTGTGAATTATATAAGAAACTAATTTAATGGCATCAGAAAGCAAAAAGGACTTCTCTATTTTTAGTTGCATTTATTTTTATGAATTTATCATATTTTGTAATCTCTAAATTTTTTTTTATGAAAGTGTAAAATGTTTTCCTCCAAATCCCAGTGTCTGAACCTGCAGTGGTTCTTGTCTTAGTCTTTGCCTGCTGCACATCAATCCGGTTCAGCTGCATTCATTGGTTGACTCTCTGTCTGAATAACAGACCTGCAGGATAAAATGTCCACTTCACTGCTAAATGAGAAATGTGATGAACATTTTTCATGGTTTCCAAAAGTGATCTAGATTCTGGAGGCAGTTCAAGTCAAGTGTGGTTTACAGCACCAGATGCTACAAATGATGCTGGAGGAAAAGCTGCTGAATTTCCTGTATGAAATCAAAAAGTTATCTGTTTGCCATATTTCCCCCCTAATGACTGTTTATGGAAACTTTCATACTTTCATCTGATTGAATAACTTCATGTCTGCACATGTTGTGCAGATTTGGAGCAGGCGACTGAATACATTTTTCATCATCTTGTTCAAACAAATTAATAGAGAATGGACAAACTTACGTCTAAGCTACACGGACTTGTTAACAGTTTTCACAATCATATTTTGTCACACTCATGATTCGTTTTTATTTTTTTTCCCCTTTCTGTACAGTCCAACTCTATTTGCCATTCAAAAAAAAGACTTCCCTTTTTTGTGCAAACATAAATCTCAGGAACTGTTTTTGTCGAGCTGGAGGTGTCAATGAGAGTAGGTGTTATTTGTACCTCAAAGGGAAAATTTCTGTTCAGATTTTATTTTGTGATATGCAAAATATAGGAGCTTATTGTTCAACATAATATAAACTAACATAGGATAAAAACTCTTATGTTTTAGAATGCACAATGTAACTTAAAAAAAATTATTAACCTACTAATTATATTAAATTAGTTGAAAAGGAAAGCTATTTATTAGTAGAAGCCCAAAACCACATTCAAAATACATAATTATTTTCACGACGTTCAAAAAACCAACTATAATTAACACAGACATTTCTAAGTGAGCTGTTTGTTTCTTACATTCTTATTAAAACTTTTATACTACTTTTACTTATGTTTTTGCTATGTCTCACTATTTACCTAAATAAAATTGAAGTTAACTTCACTGTTGCTGCCAAAATTAAACAACATAACTCGTTTCTGACACTTTATTAGCTCTTTTTTTTGGGTTTTTCTAGTTCAATCTTATTATATTTGAAATTCATTGTTTATTTCAGCTTTATATTTTAAATACTGAGACAAAATCATAATTGTATTTTTAACTCCCTTAAAAATGAGATGCTACATCTCAAGAGGTTATCCCCAATAAATAAAGTAAAATTAAATAAACATAACGGAATTACTACTTTATACTTGCAGGGTATTTTTTTACTTAAACGTGTTTCAACTTGCAACACATATCAAATTCAGGTCTTTAAAATAAATAAACAAAACTGTTGCTTATTATTTCTGGAGCAACATAAGTGGTTTAAATTATTTAAATTAACTGAAATATTAGACAATATATTGATAAAGAAAAAAAATCATACCATTAGTGCCATAGACTTAACTCAGTATAAATGTATCAGAGTTTATTAATTCTATTGCTAACCTATAAATAAATAAAAATCAATAGCTGAAAAAGCTTTAACAATGAGTGGATTTTATCTCTGATAACTTGAAACTACATATAAACTCAAGCCTATAAATAAAAGTTTTTACCATGTGAATATATCTTTTGTGAATCAGCGGTGTGATTTGAACAGGTTTAAACTGTGTTCATAAAACTTGGCGGCAGCGAGAGTCACTAACATGATCGTCTCCGTTTGGTATCAGTCAAACCAAACACGCACTCACGCAGCGTACAGGAAACTATTAAAAACACATTCCCAGACTCTAAACACCAGGCTCCCTACATGGCGGCAACAAACATGGAATACCTCATGTAGAAGGCAGCTCCGAAATGTGACAAATCTGTCCTATGCCAGTTTCCTCCTCCAGCAGGGCCCACGCCCCGAGCCAGCACAGCCTCCTCACCACCGCCGCCGTCCCCGCCCCTCCTCTGGGCCTCCTTCAGTAGGCTGCATGTCTCTGGAGGTCGCCTCTGACGTCAGCAGCTCGACTGGGCAGAGTGCCAGCCCTGTGGGCCCTTGATGGATGTGGTCGGTCTGAGAAGCAGTCTGCTGTGTGTGGAGCGCGCGGCACAAACTCAATTCGGCCCGCTAAAACACATCTAATGACCCGTAAAGACCCGGCAGGCCCTGCTCAGTCTCCCTGTCTTCTGCGTGTCACAAACTCCCACAATTAAAAAAAAAAAAAAAAAAAAAAGAAAAGACGCACGTGAAGTTGAGGTGTTGGAGCTGCAGAAGATCAGGATATTCAAAAGAACCTGCCTCCACCTTTGGGTCTGCTGAAAGCTATCTGAATGACCCCATGCGCCGCTGACTGAGAGTCAAAAAGAGCAAACCTCCAACCAAGCAAAATTTTACAGAAATTACAACTGTGCGTCAGTGAAGCTGAGTGAAATCTGCTGATCCAATCAAAATGTTACAGTGATCCCGAGAGCTGCAGCCAGCGTCTCTGCATGCGTCGGTCTGTGTGTGGGACGGCTGTACCTGCAGGCCTGCTGCTGGTCTTCCTCTTCAGCCATCTGTCCAACGTCTCAGCACTCACGCTCTCCAACACAAATTCGTCCAGCATCTGCGGGTGCAGCGAGAGGTAGGCCTTCACTTTCTCATCTGTCAAGCCTGAAAAAAAAAATACAAAAAACCACCAAACACATAAACATCTGCTGGTTCTTGAATTGTTACCAGTTTACTCCCGACCAACAGATTGTTCGGGCATGTTGCGTATTACGGAAGTGCCTGGGAAGCGCAGATAAGAGACACAACAGTATTCATAGCTTTTCGACTTTCTCACAAACACTAATGGCAAACTAACACAACGTGTTGCATAACTAGGAAGCGAAGGGAAAATGATGCAATGTTTTCAGAGAAGAAATCTGCTAAGTGTTTCTGACATTTGTGTTCTAGCCTCTTTATCCTGATAATTATAACAAGATGAAACTAAACGTTTTGCACATTGTTCTTTACAAAATAGTTCCCAGTGAGTAATTGAATGAATTTGTGACAGATTTTCCATTGAATTTTAAGCCTAACTTTTTTTTTCCTCTAAACAGCTTCTTGATTTCAGAAAAAATTATATTCAGCATTTTAAAGCCATAAAATAGTGGACTTTCTTATTCTAATTCAACAAATATTAGAATCAACATTGTATTTTTAAAACCATAGAGTATGGAAAATCAACAAATCTGTTGCACTTGAAAAAAAAATTATATTTCAAAAACATTCTTGTTAAACATTCACTCAAAATATCCAAGAAATTATTAATTCAAATGTGGAATACTGCATAAAATGACATAAAAACTAAACTCTTCATCAATACTTAAAATTATTTTGGGGGAAAAAAACCTATTCAAACTAAATTGCAAAATACATCACAAACATAAATAAATAAATAAAGTAATATATCAAATATATTGAATAAATTCCTTCCCTTTCTGTGCCATTTTGTATATGATCCATCCAAGTTTAAATTTCAGACGTTTGAACAGATTTGTTGTATTTTTCTAATCCATGCTTGTGTGTTAAAATCGAGAGTGTTCACACACAGAAAAAGGCGTTTCGACATTTTTGTTTACTAAGCACTGCTGCTGCGTTTGCTGGTCATTTCATCCTTCCCTCATTTCATACCTTTGCAGTTTTGATCGCTTCATGCCCGACTGGCGCTGTCTACTGCGGGTTGCTTTGAACTGAACATGTGTCAGTTCACACTCGCCAGGGTGACGCTTGGCCACTGCTCCTCTGCTCTTTATTGCTTTTTTGCAAATGCTGACGTTTCAAAGCAAGACCACACATCACATGTGGGTTGAGCCATCCTCAGGGGTGGAAGTGTGTATCAGTAGGGAGATGATACAAAGAGAGCATTTTATTTTTTTTTAGAAAAACCAAATATACCAAAATGTTAACTGAAAATTTAAGAATTATTTAGATTTCTTACAACAGTTTGATCCTATTGTTGTCGTGCTGAATATTTAGGGTTCAACCTGCTGGAAAGTAAAATTTTTATCTTTTGCAATCTCTAACAAGTCTATATTTATGTCCATTCATCTTCCCATCAACTCTTTCCTCCTTTCATGATTGTGCCAAACTATGAGTGGAATTCCTTTAACATTGATTTTCTTCTTATCACTTTTCCATTAATGAGCTTTCTTGGACCTCTTGGCTACTGCTTTTCTAATAAATGCTCTCCTTGCCTGGCATTTTATTGGTCTATCACATAAAATTTAACCCAACGGCACCCTGAAGATTGTGTTTGAAGCTTTACAAAATACGTAAAAGGTTCAAAAGGTATGAATAATTTTGCAACCAAACTGGATTCCAGTGTCTCCTTAAACATGTCATCAGAAAACCTTTGTGTTGCAGAAACCAGGTTTCATCTAAAACCTCAGATGGGCCGGCTAGCTGTCTTATGTTTCCTGCAAAGCCTCAAAACACAGGCATGACGATACAGGATGACTTGTATGTGCTCAATAACCAATTAGGTTCTTGAGAGCGCACTAAGTGCTGCTGTTTACTGATGTTGTTGTCAGAGAAAACAGCCATTTGTCAGATCATTGACAAGAGAAAGTTGTTTTAATGAAAGGTCTGCCTGTGAGAAGAATTCGCACTCAGAAACCATAACCATTTGGGTCATCCGTGCAAATGGACTGCAGAGTCGAGCAGAACCGCGGCTCCATCTTCAAGTTTTACCATGTTACTGAGAGAAGAGTGAAAATAACCACCTGGTCCATTCATTGTCATTTATTCAACTGTAACTAAGCCAAAACACTAACGCAGACTGTGAGTTCATGAGACATCAAAACTTCACTAGAACCGAAAGTCAATCTGTAACACAAATTTGTGTCAACGCAACAATAACCTCAGGGAAGCAACTGTTGCTGCTGCCAACATGAAGGAAGGGTTTATAAGGCCATTTGCAAACAATTTGAAGTACTACATTTTATAGCGAGAAAGAATGTTTATAAGTGGAAAATACTGAACCCAAATGCCAATTTCCCCAGGGCTGAATGTTTCGGGATGTTCACCTCAAGTCAAACCCAGCTATGTGTGCTTGTGTGTGCGCGCGTGCGTGAGCGTGTGTGTGTGTGTATAGGCCATGAATTCCACTTCTCAATTTTCCGCCTGTCTTTGGTGGGTTTACTGGTATTTTTGGGAGGTATTGTCCAGTTCTGCTTCAATTTTAATATCTTTACAGATGTTCCCACATGTTTCTCCAACACCCTCTGATATGACAGATGATGAATTCCGCCTATGATGGTGAGCCGACAAGGTTCTGCTTCAGCAAAACATCCCCAAAGCATGACACTTCCACCTCCATGCTTCACCACTGTTATATGTGTCAATCTGCTGTCTAAATAATCCAGTTGTAGACTCATCTGTCAAAATAAAAAATCATTACAGAAATCATGCTTTTTTTCCTACATTCTCACGTGCAACCTTCAGACTGGCCTTTGTGTTTTTCTTAGAGGGGAAAGGTTTCATTCTTGCACATGTTTCATGGAATTCAAAATTGTGCAATCTCTTTCTAATTGTACAAGAATGAACTTTCACATACTTTCAAAGACTTTGAATGTCTTGACAGAACATCACATCAGCGATTGCTAAGTCGAATGATTAATCCAAATGCCTTTCCAGGCGAGGTTTATCTTTTGATTCAAGGTGAATACATTTACTATTTGAATTTACAATAAAACATAAAACTTTACAGAGTGGTCCCGGCAAGTTACATTTCAAAACTAAATAACTATTAACTGTATTTTTTTGTTGGGCAAAAAATACATGATTTCACTCTGATTAAAAATTAAACACCTCAGCGTCGTTTTTAACCATGACAATGTCTCTGTTTTATATTGCTCTTGGTGGTCAGTAATAACGTAAATATATCAGAAAATTTAAAAGACATAAAATATCTCTTGTGTTATAAACCCTTTTTTACTGCATCATTCTATCGTTCACTTTGCAACTTTAATATATATAGAAAAGCAAGGCTAATGTAGCACCATATGTCTCACAGCTAGAAGTGGATCATGAAACACCACAATCATTGCAGAGTTACTTACAAATTTACAAAAACATTGCTGAAAAAAAAACAAAAACTGAAAAAGTTCTAAGTTAGTCTAGTCAAAATCCAACTTTCAGACTGGTTGAAACAGAACAGTGGAGCCAAAACATCTGAAGGAATAATCAGAAAACAATCAATAAAAGTGTTGTTTCTGACTCATAATAAATTAAGTGTCAGCTTTTCGAAAAAAGTAGTATAAGAAAGTAAAAATTGCTCACTGAATAAAAAACAAGTCAGATGGGAGAGCTGAAAGCGTTTTAATTTAAGGTGCACTCCTATTGTATGTGCTGTCAGATAACATAAATATACTGACTGGTGTGTTCAGACGGCCCTGATTGTTGTTATGACGCTTTCTCACGGAAAGCCTGGTTATCAGCTGTATCAGTGCAGACTCAACCTTTGCTATGATTCACAGCAGAACAAGCAGCTGGAAGCCATGTGTCCTGACAGCAAACACACACATGTAATGTGAAGCACTGCAGATTTAAAGCTACGGCCGCTTGCGTAAAGCAGAACTGCATGAGGGACACAGACAGAACAGAAGTTTTAATTATCGGATCAGACTTTTAAAGAAGGAAACTTCGATCGGTGGCAATGACCTCTTCAAACTAAAAACAGATTTGTCACATAAAACACTAATAAGGGAGGCTTTAAGTCATCTGAAGAAACAAAGTTTGATCATTTCACTCAGTCTGTTACAAATACGCCAACACACGCTTACTATTGCACTAATTGAAAGAGATCATAGCTCTACAGCTAAAACTACCACATTTAATTGCAGCGATGATGGACCAGAAAGCAAGCTCATGTCACACTATTTTGAAGCATCTTCGAACAGAGGTTAAAAGGATAAATAGGTTTAGTTTAGCTTAATTTAACTTACCAGCCATAAAGACTCATTCAAATGTAAATTTAAAAAGTGATTTTCTTAGCATGGTTTTTATTCCCACTTGTTTAATTGAGGATGTTTTAGCTCTAAATGTCAACAAAACTACTGTGTTGTGATCTACAGACGAGGGTAAATTATCAGATAGTTTTCTTAAGCCTTTGATCACCCAAGGCCAGGCAGTGGAGCAGGTTAAGTCCTTTAAATACCTTGCCATAGAAATGGTCAATTGCCTCTCTTTTCCCAGCATGTGGGCCCCGTTTACAAAAAAAGCTACACTTGCTGAGGAAAATGAATGCATTCCATGTTAATGAAAATGTTCTGAAATTGGTTTACAGGTCATTGATTGAATTCATATTGAATATCTCCACCTGATACAACTTCACCACAATGAAGAAAAAAACCCAAAAAAACCCCAATCTTGCCATTGTTAACCAGTCTAGTAAGACTACCGGTTCAGTTCTAAGCCCTCTGAGTTGTACATTGTCTTTGTGGTCAGGAAAACAGTTACATTCCCCTCCAGATTCAGAAGGTTCCCCTGGCCAAGAAATTCATTTATAAAAATAATTTGCTCCTAATGCAAACGCCCTATTTAAGATATATTACCCATTTTAGGACTGCTTTAATTTGGTTGATTTGTGTGATTGTGGGCTTTATTAGTACTTATTGTGTCTTTGTCTATTTTCTCTTAACTTCAATGTATGTGTTTTAACATGAAGCCCAGTTAAAGAAGAATTTCTGTCACCTTTGGGAGAAATATTAAAACCTTTTTATTCCTATTGCACAATTTTGCACTGCTCACATAAAATCTAGAAAAAATTTATTGATCTTTGTGGATACAGCGTCATAAAATTCAAAGACGTTCAGGATCTTTCCAAGCAAAAATGATTTGATTTATTTCCTCAGAAATATTTTGATCTGCAAAAGATAGCTCAAACTGCACTGAATGTGTGTGGCTGCAGACGAATGAGGCGAATAGAGTAAGGGGGTAGGACAGGAGTCAGGAGTTGGAGGAGGGCGATACAGTCTGACACTGTCCAGACACAAGGCACCGCTCTTTAAGTGTGCAATGCCTCACGAGACTCCTGGCTGGCTCTGACGCACATCGGGAGAATTAAGCTTAATAAATCAGAAAAAAGTTCACGGGGAATGGGGTGAAGGTAGCTGCAGGGGACGGAGAAGAAGACTTAGAGAAATAGAAAGGGAGCCGTGTATCACTGTCCTATTTTCAAATGTTCGAGAAAATTCTTTTCGCAAGGTTGTAAAGGGCCTTTATGATTATAACATTTGTACATTTAAAGTAAGTATCTATCAGTACACATGAGTGAAGCCAGTTGTGGAGGAACCGATTATGCCCTCATTTCCTTTTTCACCATTAAGTCAGTAATGAGCTGTGAGCAACAAACACAGTATCAGTATTCTGAGTTACAAAAACAAATGACGCTAACTTTGTGTTTTATGACAGGGAATAAAACAAAACCTCAATTCAGTCTTTTCTTTTTGTTATAGGAACATGCTGTCAAAAACATAAACGGCAAAAAAAATGCGGTTATACATTTCCAAACTTGACAAAAACCCTTTCTCTTGAAGATGAAAATTATTATTATTTCAGGAAGGTCTGACAAAATTAATGGAATGACACACCTCAAATCCACAGACCATTGTTTTATGTTCAGTTTATGACTCTTAAAGGCCTTTTTAATGTGAACATCGACTAATGAGATGACATGCTGAGGTACAAGCAGATCTGTTTCCCCGGCTCAAATTGGTCAATGTTTGCAATCACATTATTGTACATTATCACATTATTGTAATTCCTAATAGCAAAGCTATTACCTGTTCTGGAAAGAACACCTTACTTGTTTTAATCATTGATTTTTTTTTATTTAAGAGGTTTTTGCATGTTTAGATCTTCTGATGGGCATTTCTGAAGATGTTAATGGTGGGATAATCATGAGTAAAAATACCACTTTTACTTTTATTATTTATGCTTTAAAAAAATCATTTTGCTATTTCACTACAATGGGAGAGAATAGTTGTCATAAGCTAGTTAGCCAGCTGGGCTAACTGCTCAGCTAGCCAACATGCGGTCAGCTGCTTAAAAACAGACATTTAGCTCATAGCTTTCCAAAGCTAACCAGATGTTAAAAACGGTGTTAATCTCATGAACATAAGTCAGTTTCCACACTATGGTTGTTTTTCTTTCTTCCAAATGTAAGCAAAAAAGTGGAGCAACCCCCTTTCAGCCTCTTTAGGAGCTGCTAAGCTACGCATAAAAAAAAACTTTGTCAAACTTGCTAATGCCTTTTTGGACACTAAAAGGCATTAGCCTTTTAGGGACAATGTATTTGTCCCTTTCCAACATACAAGAGGAAAAAGTTCATTCCACTTATGCAGCTGGAATCATCCAATGAAATTAGGATTTTACATCCAACAGGTCAAAAGAAACAAATATTAACACCAGTCTTTACCTATGTTTTTTTGCAGAAACTTTTATTCCTGTTAGTTTCTGCCAACATCTTTCCCCTCATTCATCAGAGTCTTCTAAGCCACGACTCAAGCTAATGTGACCACAATGACACTACGAGCTGAGGAGTAAATGCCAGTGTGCTGGGCCGGTAACTGTGGCGGCTAATCAAAAGGTGCAGCCAGATCCGTCCTGCATGCTGTGTTCCTGAGTGGTTGACCCCACTGGGAACCACATGTACTCACTCAATCACAGGAGAGACTCCTGTGGTAGGTGCCATGACTTGGTCACTGGTTTGAGCTGGGATTTTCCTTTTATTTTCTCAGACCTCAGTCAAATTTTCCTTCCCACTTGGGCAGTGCTGCAGAAGGGAAAGGCGTCATCATGATAAGCAGAAAAAAAAAGTTTCTGACTTGAATTAAGGAAAAAATGCTGAGATGTTGAACAAACAAGCGAAGTACAACAGTAAAAAAAGAGGGGGGCAAGCTTGTAAATCTAAAACGTTCTTTAAACTTTTTTTTGTCACGTTTTCAAATTTTCTAAACTCAAAAGCCAGGCATTCCAAGAACTTTCTGCCAGATCTGTTCAGCTTTTCATGTTTACACAAGCATAAAATTGTATAATTTGGACTGTGCAAAGTACACAGCAGGACTTAATAGTCATTCCCCTTAAATGTTTATGATAAAAGTTAAACAATGGTGGAAAAGATTAAGCACACTATCTTCAAGTATAACATGTACTGCTTTGTTGTGAACGTATTTAAAAATTTAAGGAAAAGCTGAGTTAAAAAATAAACTTCACGAGGAGACAAAATCACAACAAGCTTATAATAAGTGTAAAAATGGTCTTGAACATTAGAAGTGTGGAACTATGTATTTCTATTTAGAAATTGGACCTTATGTTAGACTTAATTATTGTTTGCCACTTGTGCCACTGAGAGCTTTTGGAAGGAGGTTTGAGGATTTTGACCAGCTTCGTTTGGGAAGGTCGGGGAAAATAAAAATACAGTAAACATTTAAACAGTTTCTGCTCTGCTCTGCTTCATGTCTGCATGCCACATCAAGGCAACACAAACACTTCTAATTTCTCATCGGAACCATCTAATGGGTTTGTGCGGTTGCGCGGTTGTTTTTGTTTTAGGACTCTGGTTTAAATCCAGCCACTTTTCTCTGGGCACTACAGCTTTTTCTCAACACAGTCCATAATAATGCACTTGTTAACGTTAATTAGTGACTCAAAATTCACTTTCTCAATTAGTGTGAGAAGGGTTGCACAGTTGTTTATTTGGTGTGTACCTGCATCAGTTCGCAACAAGAATTGGCCAGTTTTCATCTGAAATGGTCGTGATGGGTTAAAGGCCTGTCAAAAACTCAAAAATCCTGTCTTTTTCCAATCAGCATAATTCCTTAGTGCAGAGGTTCCCAAACTGTGGGGTGCACCCCCTAGAGGGTGGCGCCGTGCCATTGCAGGGGGGCGAGGGGCGGCGGGAAGCCGTCTTAATGTGAAAAAAAAAATGAAAAAAACTATGCGCTGGGTTTTTACCTTAGAATGGCCAACTCTGCTATTCCTATGTCAATTTGATACAGTAGGGACTTCCACACTTCCCATATCGGTGTCCTCTGTCACTTTTATTAGCAGTTAAAACTGTTAAACCATTGTTAACATGTCGTAACCTGTTTTTCCGAGCCGCCTTTAAACGCAACATGAGAGCTACAATGCGCTGGGTTTACACCTGTGCAGCAGGGAAGGCCTGCTGCTGAGCTGTTTGTGTTAGAATCATAGAAGCAACCCAGCAAAACACAGAGGACTTTTCACAGTTTTCCCTCCAAACTAACAGATTGTTGAGTGAAGTTGTTGGATGCAGGTAAAGTTAGCTAAAAGATGACTAGCTAGCTAATATTAATACAGCACCTTAAGCTTAAGTAGCCTGTAGGCTACCGATGTTGTTGTCTATGACCAGCTACGTACATTAATTTTGCCCCCAAAAAAGTCGACCCTCCCCCCTCAACGCAAGTCGTTCAACCAGACAGCTATTTGTAATCTGTAGGGGGGGCCCAGAAAATGTTTGGAAACCACCTGGGGGGGCCCAGGAGAAAAAGTTTGGGAACCATTGCCTTAGTGCATCCAAGTCTTGTGAACAACACTTTTCAGTGAGGAAGTTGTTAATAAGGAAGGAAATCTCAATCGTGGCATTTTCATAATTAGTGAGTGGTTAAAAATTAAGTTAGAGGAAGCACAAAAGGTATGAAACACTATTTGAGGGTAAATTGTTTTCTATATGTCAGTTGTTGTATGTATTGGTTTCTTCATATCTGACTCTTTTAGGTACAAAAAGGAAACTTCTGACACATGACCCTAGTTTGACCACCTTCGGGACTTATATGAAGCCAGTGACCTAGACTGAACTCCAGTAGATACAAAAAGGAGTTAGGCTACAGCAAACTGAGACTTCAAACATTACACTACTATGAAGTATTGTGGATTTGGAAATGTTGACACACTGAAAATAAGGTTGATCATGATTCTCTCAGGAATTCACCCAACATTGTTTATAATTACTAATCTAGCTGTGCTAACTATGCTAATTACTAATTAGCAGAATTAGATAACTTCTAAGCTACAATAAATTGTGCTGTAGCACAGAATTTTTTTTTTACTTATTTTTGAAATTAAGTAAGATCAAGGTGAATTCAATCAAGCTGAAATGATGAAGTTCCAAAAACTCTATTTTATTTAGGAACACAGACAACAAAATAGCAAACGTAACATTAATCTTTAAATATGTATAACATGTCTCGAATGTAGCTGTTTAAATATAACTCCGATTTCATCCAAAAACTACGTCACTGATTACCAACACTCATTTAGACAAGTGTTTGTGAATAAACCTGAACAGGATAAAATAGGTACAGGAAAGGGAGACCATATATGTAATGTGTTTGATTTATATTTAGAAGATGGACTTTCCCAATTCTAACTTAGAAAATTAGAAAGAACAGCAGGAAAAGTATGAATTCCAACTCGGAAATGTTAAAGGTCACAAGCCATCCAACATGGCTGCCACATGTACAAAACACATAAAAGTTGGAAGAGTAGAGGTTTGTTTTTTTCAATAAGCTAGAGGAAAACATAGTACTATACAATTTCAACACGTGGACATGTTGTTTTCATGTTTAAATGCATAAAATAGAAAAAAACAAACATATCAGCTCGCAGTTAACCATAACTATGAACAAATCCCACTGCTTTTCCCACTTGCAACTACAACTTGCTCAACTTAGTTGTGACATTGAAGACAGTAAATGTGATAAGAAAAGGAAAACCGCAAACTTAATACTGAAGTTGAATAAGAAAAATGCAAATAGAGAAAGTTGTAGAGCGAGTTTGATCGTACATGCAGAAATCAGTGTGTTGAGCATGCTTAAAAGTGCCTGGAGCCGAGTTGGCAGATGTTTCTATGGTTGACTCAGACTTGGGCTTCCTGAAAAAAGGTCTGAGTTCATGCAGTGAGCTGTTGTTGCATAACACTTATCTTGACACCACACCCTGGGACTGGGAAGGAAAAGCCAAACCAGTAACAGACTGTCTGGGTATCTGCCTCTTCACATCCAAGGTTCTTAATGAACCTGCTCTTAGTTGGACAAAAATACATTTGTAAACAGCGTAGTTGGTATTTTTATACTGTCTGCACCATCTTGTAGTGTGAATATGGACTTTCAGGAGCGAAAACCCATTAAGAATGTTCCAGAATGGTAACGTCAGTATACTCAGAATTTAAATTTCTGAGCATTTTCATTCAGGAAATCAATTTAGAATAGTTTCATTTTATGTGGAAAACTTAGAGGTTTGTAGAGAAGCTGTGAACGGAAATTACAATAAAATCGTACCTTAGCAACTTTTAAAAGACTTTTATGTCGAATGAGATCTTAGTGTTATTTTGTTCTTGTCTAATTCTAGAATGGCCAACAGAGCATTTTGTGTTTTCGCAATTAGGGTAAAAACTTGCTCAATCTCAAAAATGTTTATATAGGGCAAAATTACCCAGTTAAGATTTTATTGACCAAGATACATAAATTTTTCAGGCCAAGAGAAGGCAAAACTCCTGGAAATACTTCAAGGGAACCTTCCACGGTAGCTGATATCAGTGTAGTAACTACAACTACTTAATTATTATTTATGGGAATAATTATGGATGCCACCATCTATGAATTGATTTTTAAATTGATGAGCAGTGGGAGACCACAGTAATGTGACAAAATCAAACAAGACAAAGGGGGCTAAAAAAAGAACAGCTAACAGCAACAGCCTTTAATGAAGCAGTGACTGCAATTTTTGTAGAGAAGTCTGTTTGGATGTGTAGTCAAAGCCAGGAAAGGTGGGATTGTAATGTGATGTGTGTCACTATTGGGATTGCTTGCTTCAGCTGTTGTTTATGTCTCGATTTACCGCGTTTGGCTTCTTCTATTGCAGAAGTATGACGCATGTTTCACGCCTGTGACGTAAAAGTCGGATGAAATGCAACACCATTGTTCAAACTGCAGATGCTTTGAAAACTATAGGTCACATAGTCGATTTAGTACCACATCTGGAAGTGTTTAGGGTCAGAATTGAGGTATTCACATTGCCATTAAAAAGTTGGATATGGGACACATATGGAAGGGGGAAAACAAATTTGGGTCACATTCGCCTGCTTTGTGAGCGCAGCAATATTTGTTTATAAATGCAGCACAAATTTCTAGTTCCAATTTTACAATGGATCTGTGTCTAAAATCCACAGATTATCAAAATGCTTCCACACAGATGATATCAAAGTTTTGGAGGCTTCTTTGGCAACCAAGGTCTGTCAGTCAATCCAATGTGGAGCATCCCCCACATTGGATTGACTGACCCCCCAACCCAGCCTTTACTTACACCGTCACAGCTGCAACTTGCAGCATGTGTGCATCTTAGACATTGCTGCCTTAAACGTACACAAAAGGGAAAATGTGAGGGTATCTGACGTTCGTTGCATATTATCACCTCAGTGCAGTGAGGTCTGGGTGTTACAGCATGACGCTGCATCTTGTGGGCTGGGTTTAGTTGCATGTGGTGCATAATCTGCTTCAGAACACACACATTATCAGCGCAGGATGTATGCAGTGTTAATATGTCAACTTGGACGCATGAGAAAAATCCTTTTGGTGTGGCTTAGGAGAAAAACATGTGGGTATTTATGAATTTTAATTGTGTAACAAGTTTCTTCCTTTGCTTGAGCCTACTGTGCTAATTTTATAAAGTGTGACATAAATGGATTAGCTGGTGTAGTCTTTTAACTCTAAACACTACAAAATAAAAACATCTTCAACATTTTTAACTACAAAGCCAAATATAATCTGCAAACTTTAAAATATTCTAATAAATTTATGACACCCATAAAGGAAAAATAAGCATCGATTAGGACAACCTGAGAGCTAGTTAAAGCTGTATAATATTTAAGAGATTTAACCAAGATTATAAAAATGAAATTACATGTATACAAAGAAGTACATGTAGATGCAAAAAATTTACAGCGCAGCAGCTGTGGTTGTACGTACGTTTGGAGTAGTTTGCTAAAAAGCAGCTTGTGGTTTGTGAAGTTATTCCGCCATATTGCTGTCTAATGTTGTGGCCTCTCCAAATTGTCCCTAGGTGTGAGTGTGTGTGTGTGTGTGTGTGGATGGTTGTGTGTCCTGTGTGTCTCTGTGTTGTCCTGCGACAGACTGTTGACCTGTCCAAGGTGACCCCGCCTCTCACCCCGAACGTTAGCTGGAGATAGGCACCAGCACCTCCCTGCCCCACTGAGGGACAAGGTTGTAAGAAAATGGATGGATGGATGGATGGTTGGTTCCGCCATAATGTTGTCTTTGCTAAAAGACACAAGAGTCATTTCAGGTCTCTGTGTGAGGCAGCTAACATGCAGCACAGAGGTCTGATGCCCCAGAATATATGTGCACTTATAACACATGACAAGGCTACTTTTCAAAAAGTGTCACAGAGGACAGAACACAAAACACAAGCATGAGCGCAGCTGAAACATCAGAAATGCTTTAGAATGACTCTTTTCTGAATTATCGACACACTGTCACCTCCTAAAGGACTGGAAAGGGGAGTTGAAGGTTAGAGATACAGCCAGAAATGTTTTGGTGACGGATGAGGAACCACACCATCATGTCATAACAAATAAAATCAATTTATCCACTTGACAAAGTTTTTTTTCTGTATGATTTAAACATATTTATGATAAAAAATCTCCAAATGTATGCATCAATTGTTCAAATGGAGGGAAGGTGTAAGGTGAGGCTGTGAGATGTTGTGCCTCACCACTGGTGGCGCTGTGCCACACACACGCAATAAAGCAGGCAGTTGGCGAATGACCATTGCAGCAGTTTCTTTATATCGCCATTATGTATGTCTGATTTCACATGGATGTTCTTACGTATTCAATGAATGTAAAAAACATATTTACTATTTCTGTTCGTCTACAAATGGACTGAAAATGTCCATTTGTGGACATTTTCCACAAATTGACATTTGTGCAAAATGTCCACAAATGTCCACAAATGTCCAGTGCTGAATCCTATGAGGCCAATATTAGATGCTTCTCTTACTGAAAAACTCGAAAACAATTGGAAAAATACTGAAATTGCACTGTGGATGAAACAAGTCTAGGAAGATTTATCTCCTTAGCAATTACCTGCACTGAAATAGCCAGCAGACTTTTATAAATGAAGGCAAACAAGGACAATTTTTATAAAAATACAGTATATAACCGGAGAGGGACATGGATATTTTATCTTGATCCCTTCTTCCTCCTTTTCCTTCTATAAAAATTCCTCCTTCAAATCTGCATTTATGCATATTTCAAACTATTGTTATATCTTGTTTGTTTGACCAAATTTGAATTATACATGTAAGGTATAACATCACACGCAGTCACAACAATTTTCTTTCTGAAAGCCAAGTACTGCTTATGAACATTTTCAAATCAGCGAAACATACTCTCTGTTTGCTTCTTTTACATAACAAGGAATGATCTGAAATTGTCACCTCGGCTGTTTTGTGGAAGTATAATATAATTTGTTTTCTTCCAATCTTCTTATCTACTTTTTTTTATTGTGATGTATGTGACTCACAACAGTACTCATCAGATTTGCCTACTGCCCTCAACTTTCCCACATTTTTCATAGGAACTTTCAATAGGTACATAATTAGAATTAAGTTGAAAATATTTAAAAATTAACTAATAATGTTGTACTGACTTCCAGTTGCTGAAGCCAGTAGAAACGAAAGCATCTTTATTAAAGTCTGCATAGATCCTTGCAAAACAGTCTGAATAATATAATAACAGAAGCAGAAGGCAAAATTTTGGCTAACTGGATATTAGCCAGTTAAACATTTTATACCAACTCCTCTGAAAGGTAACACTGCAAAATCTCCTGACATGACAATCAATTTGTGGCCTCAATTCAGATCACTTGACAACTTTCCCACCTGCTTCCTGACTTTCTTTCCTCTCACTTGTACTGGCCTTCTCGCTTTCATCGTGCTCTATTGGTTAAAAAACAAAAAAAGTAATAAATAAATAAATAATAAAGTAGATGTATACATGAATAAATATATTTATGCATAAAATCAATATACAGAATTATTTTTGGGAAACACTGATGAATAAATTAAAATTACATTAATAAAACTGAGCTGTGGGTCAGGTTGTATAAATTAAAGTTCATTTAAAATCACTAAGCGGTTATAAAATGTCTACACAATATGAAAAATATACTATTACAAGTAGTAAATGTCCTACTGTCACTTTTACATTAAATAAAATCAGACTTTCTGGGCACTCAAAGACGCTTCTCAATGACAGTCATTCACATTCATCCACACATTCATACGCTGTTGATGAAAAGCTACTAGATTGTAGCCACAGCTGCCTGAGGTAGCCATGTCGCGCAATCGGCTCTTCTAGCTCAGCGACCCACCGATTACAAGACGAACTCCTACCACCGTGACTGCCACAGTCCATTTTTAAGTCTTTACAATGGAGTATGAATTTCTAACATAAAACGTTATTTAATTATATTTAAAATGATCTTAAACTGGCCCTTTCAGTGCGAAAAACACAGATATTCACACAATTGTGTTCAAATTTGAACGACTGGTCACAAAGATAAATCCACTCCGTTTCTCACCATAGGGTTCTGAAAAATTTGTGCCACTTAGAAGCAAACTGTAGAAAAACCGTAAGGCGTATCAACATACCATCTTCATCTCTGAACAAAGCACAGATGTATCTCCAAATTGGACGTTGAATGGTGTTTCTAGGTGAAGCCATTGCGACACAGCAAATCGTCAAATATGGTCAATTTTTGGATTTTTTCACGACCTGTCTCCATTGACTTACACGGGGGTTTTGGGGGCGTCCTTGGTCGCGAATTACGTCGCCATGGTAACTCCGAATTCCGATAAAAGCAACAATCCAGCCATCCAAGGTTTTAAGAAAGACCAAGTCATTTAGTTTCCATATGGTTGGTAAAACCGCCTGACTTCCTTTGGCAGATCT
>CAEGAF010163907.1:0-17774 GCA_903067075.1 Micropoecilia bifurca | reverse complement strand
GGGTTAGGGTTAGGTATGTGATGGTTAGGGTTAGGAAAAGGATAAAGGTAAGGTTTAGGCTTTAGAAATGAATGGAAGTCAATGGAAAGTCCCCACTTAGATAGCAGCGTAAGACTGTGTGTGTGTGTGTGTGTGTGTGTGTGTGTGTGTGAGCCTTACATGGATGAGGTTTTCATAGGTGCCGCATACGATGTGGTGGTTGGTGACGGCGATGGAGTAGACGCTGCCCCCGCTGGTCTGGAGCACATGAACACACTCCAGAGAGCGAATGTCCCAGATCTGCAAACACAGTTAAATCAAGATTAAGAGTTGGATTAAATAATTGTTCACTTCATTCAGCGTCTTTTCAAAAAGAAAAAGTTAATTATTTTCTTTGTTTTAAAAACCTATTTATTCCAGCTGTAGCAGCTCAAAGCTGAACGTCTCCACATGTCTCCTTCTAAAGGACGGAATAAACTGGCCTGTTTATCCCCCAACTGTCTTCAACTTTAAAAAACATGTCATGATTTTATTTGTATGGACAGAAGCTAAAATAAAACCACCTCAGATGTGTCTGTGGCTCATAACCCTGCAGCTCCACCTGTCAGCCTGCGGCTCTGAGAGCAGAACTTCAGACACACAGATCCACGTCTAACTGGACCCATTTAAATCAACGGAGGAGGATAATTACATATGGTAACATTTTAAATAAAAACCACATCATGGGTAATAAATATCTAAATATATTTTTAAAAGTCAACCTAAAAACAAAACAATAATAAAAACATACTTAAATGCTAATGATATCTTACTGATGTTTTTCTATTGCCTCCATTTAATCCTCATTGAAACAGATTCTCTCTCTGAAGCTCCGCCTTCAGGAAGTCATCACAACATGGCTCTTCTATTAACCCTTTAATAACGTTTTAACCAACGTTTCACTGAGAAGTAAATCATATAATGAGCTAATTACTGCTGGCTAGTCTGAAGGAGCCGAGTCGAGGGAGACCCGAATGGTTGCCACGGGAGACTAAAGGATTCCTCAAACATGAATGAAAGAATGAAAGCAACACTCCTGGCATGTTTTGATGAGGAAATGACCACATGACGTAAAGCTAAAACAAACAGTCGATGTCCTGTAAGGATGGGTCAGGTCACCTGGACGTACCTTGATGGTCTGGTATGAGCCGCTGTACAGGTGGTTCTGTGACGCCACCAGCGCCCTGACCCAGTGGTTCAGCCCCGTCAGCTCCTTCTTCAGCTTCAGCTCCGTCCCAACAATGTCCCACACCTGGAGAAACCAAAGACACGCAATTAAACACAATGCAAACAATGACAGACGATACAAAAAAACCCCAAAAAACTGGAAAGACTGTTGTGAAACGAGCTTTAAGGCTTGTTCTTTTACTGCTCCTTTTAATCAGAGTTTAGAATGAGTCACCAATAACTGCAGTCAGAGGAAACACTGAAACTGTTACAGTGATGTAAGAGCAAAACCACGCAGAGCCTGGACCTCAGCGTGGACACGTAGGGCGCTAAGCAACAAGGCTGACTGGGAGGAGGAAGTTGTGCAACATAGGAAAGTCCCTCTGTAGGAGCAGCAACACAATGGCCCTCTGCCCCCTGTCTTGTATCCATGGCAACAAAAAGTCAAGGCTAGACATATCCTGCATTCAGCTCAGCCACGGGAAAACTTGTCCACAATGTTATAGAGTCAAAACTAACATTGATGGCTGACTGAGAAACAGAGTTAAATAACAGACTGTCATGTTTCCATCAAGCAAATTTATTTTTGGAATTTACATTTACCTACTTTTATGATCGAAGACGGAGCTACTGGATGATTTTCAGACTTGGTCAATTTCTAATGTAAATATCAGCTAATAAAACCCTTAATATGGCCAGGTTCCCTGTGACACCATCACTGTACATTAAGCATTTTAACAAGTCATTTAGAAGGTTGAATAAAGGGGTAAATCTCTTATTTTTATTACTAAGTAGGTCATTTCTGACTGTTGTACAAACTCAATTTTGTTTAGGGGTTTAACTTTAAAAGAGGTTTAACACAAATATTAAATGCTAGCCACACTTTTCAGATTTTTATTTGGAAAAGAAAAATAAGTGTAATCCATGTACAACTTATCTCCAATCATGAACTACTTATTTTTTTAGGAACCTGAAGCAAATACTTGGCAGGTTGTGGGTGTAACATGAGAAAATGTGGAAAAGTTCAAACGGTACATTTTGACCGTCTGATGATAAAAAGAAGTTGTTGTTTATTCCTAACCAGCGTGTCAGTAGCTCAGTAACTGATCCAGAGGGATGAACAGAGTCGCCCTCTGTACCTTTATGGCCTTGAGGGAGCCGCTGAACAGCATGTTGTGGGAGGAGACCAGCGTACACACGGGGTTGTCATGGGCACGGATGGTGTTGACCTTCTGCAGGGTCTGGATGTCCCACACCTAAGGACAAGCAAATGCAACACACACTTAGTTCCTGCTGGCTGGGATGGTGTCTGATGCTGGAGGTGAGTGATTCTTACTATGATGGTGCAATCAGCAGATCCACTGTACAGCTTGTTACTGTGGCGACAAAAACACAGCATGTCACGTTGCTCAAGATGATGGAGCTAAAGGAACAGTGTGTGTGTGTGTGTGTGTGTGTGTGTGTGTGTGTGTGTTGTATTACCCCTGAATGCACAGGGCCAGCACAATGCCATCATGACCTTCCAGGGTTTTCTGACACTTGTAAGTAGTGCAGGTGTCCCACACCTGGACAAACAGGAAATGGTGCATTTTATAATAAAAGAATAAACCCCAGTATGAATAAATAAAGGGAGGTTTAGTTTGATTGAAGTGGGATTTTCTACCTTAATGGTTTTATCAGACGAGCCAGAGAAGAGCAGGTCGCCGGTGGAGTAGACACAGAGACACCAGACTGGACCCTGGTGGCCCACAAACGTCCCCTTACACTTGAAGATCTGCTGCGGGTCGTAAGCTAAGAGACGAGACAAGCTGGGTTTGTGTTTGTCTTGGGAAGGAGAGCTAAAGCGTAAGGAGGCGGATTCTTACAGCCCAGGATTCCCATGTTGAGCCTGGCGTTGATGTGAGACAGTTCGTCCTGAGGAGAGACGGTCAGCATTAGAGAAGCTTTGATTAGAGAAGCTTTGAGAAATCTTTTTTCACTCTGGTTGGGAAACATCAGGAGTCTTTTGGAGATTTCAGATTTAAGCTGAAGCTATTCTTACTCTACAGGGAATGCAGACAGAGTCGCCTATTAGCAACGCTAAATGTGCTAATTAGAGCAGCTTAAAATGAAAGTCTCCCGATTTTTCTTATACCAAATTAGATTTTAGTTGACTATTCTTCTCACTTTGTTTTCTTAAAAAGAAATTACAAATGACCAAAAATTCACAAACTTTCTTTTATTCTGGGAATTGACCTGAATTTAAAGTCTAAAGAAATAGGAGCCGTAAAACAAGACGCTACGATGCTAAACACAAAACACTAAGATACTCTGAAACCAAAACATCTTTGTTGATGGCAGAGCTGTGTAACAGCGACTGCTCTCTACGTCACATTGCATCTGGTGCATTTATATGAACCAACAAAATTTTACTTTAAAAATATGGTCCAGAAAATCATCACTAGACTTACATTCAGCATGGAGGCATCTCTACGAAATTCCATCAGGTCCTCGCTGAGTTTACTCTGATTCTCATCCAACATATCTTAAAAACACACAGGAACACACACACACTGAGACGAGAAAAAGTCTAACATTAAGCAACATGTCATCTACAGAGGAATTAGGACAGGAGGCCTGATTATATCTATGAGGAATTAGCATTAGCAGCATTTTTATTGTAAATGTGCACAAATCTCTGTCTATGCAAACACAAGTTTGCAGCTGCTTTGTTTCCAAAGCAGAAATGAAATAATAAGAAATGAAATTAAAATCACATGTGAATAAGATGTTTCATGTGAAAAGCCATTAAAATATCATGGCAGCGACTGATGTAAACAGTTGCCATGAGTTATATTCATAATTCAGGCATGATGCTATCGCTCATCTCTCTGTCACAACTTATTGTGATCTGGTGGAGCCAGATGGACATTGTCCGAAAAAGAAAAACAACAAAAAAAAACATCATCCTCCTACCACTTCCTGTCATCCTCTTTGTTGTTTCTGTCAGTAGTAACACCTGACTGTTGATCACATGACTCATATGATGCAAAAATTGTGTTTTCCAAAATTCATCTGTTTTGATACATCTAAAAAACCTCCTCCTCCTTCTCTTGACGCCAAAATGTATCAAGAAACATGAGTTCTTTCTAAATCGCCGTGTTTCCATTAAGCAAATGTATTGTCATCACTTCAATTTGCACAATTTGGTGGTCAATGTAAACTTGGCCAATGTGTGCGTCTTCCTACCAAATTTAAGCTCCAGGTTTTTCTCCAGCTGATCCAGCTTCTCAGAGAGTTTCCCCAACATGGAGCGCAGGAAAGCGATATCCTGGTCCTTCTGAGACAGAGCCAGCTGCATCTCATGGAACCTGGACACGAACCCAGACAAAAGCTCAAACCTCTTATTCCACAACTGTTCAGGCGACGCGGCGTGTGGAGTTGGGCTCACCTGTCGTCCGTCTGCTGCAGGAACTCCTTCAGACCCTCGAATTTGCACACCTCCAGGTGGGTTTCGTACGTGTCCTGGTTACCTATGAACGTGCAGCTGTTGGGAAGACGACATGTTGAAGTGTTTTATCGGATTCCCGCTGCATGGAGAGGTAAAGATGCTCACCCATATTTGGAATGTGGACATTTGATGTGCTCACACTCCTTGAGGTGAGCCTCCAGGTTCATGGTGAGGAGAGGGGGACAGGAGGGGTTGTTGGGGCAACGCACCGGCCGGTAGTCGCAACTCGCCTCATGCTCTCTGCGTACAAGAGTTGAAAATGCCACTGAAACTTGAATCTTAAACATGACGGAAGGCATTTTGCCAGACGTTTTTGTTGCGTACTTGCGACAGGACAGTTTGATGGTGAAGGGGCAGCCTAGGGGGTCCACCTCATGGACCCCAGGTTTACCGGCCAGTGAGGCTGCCGGGGCCACGGCGCCGTTGGTTACCGCCCTGCAGCCGTATTTACAGTGGATGAACAGCTCGCCGATCTGCTCGGCGACAGCGATGTTGTTCACGACGACGGTTAGCTTGGCTGTGTCCACGGGGCATTTATCTGGGACCAGACGATGCCAGCGGTAAGACAGTGAGGGATAACTAGATCATAAGAGACAAAAAAAAAAAAACACTGGACTCACCTGACGTCAAGGCGCAGCGTCTGCAGAACGTGTGCTAAAGACGCAGGAGGAAGAGGGACAGTTGGCATGTTTTCTGCAACCTCAGCTGTCACTAAACTAGGACTGCATTGATAAATCAGCACAGATTTTCCTCAATTTGAGAGATGAACCAATACTTGCATGTAACTCTGTTAATTATCTACCACCACAAATGTCTGAACATGAGCAAATAACAACAGTCACCTTATTGTTACCAAATTAGAAACTCTGTTGCTACTTTTAGTGACTTTTCTATGAAAGAAAAATCGCTCCATTTTGAAAGAAACTAAATTGGTATCGACCAAAATAATTTTTTTTTATAGATCAGTAATGGGCCAGAAACTGCAACTGGTGTAAGATATGTACTGAGCTTCTTATTTGATTAAAAATACCCACAGGTTTTGTTTAGTTTTTTCAAATTACAAGTTACTATCAAAAGAAGATTTCAAGACAATTATCCTTAGTGTCATACAGAAAACTCTTGCAAAAGATGCATGTTTTTTTCATGGCATGATGATATTTGTGGAGAATTATGTAAAAATAATTTCTACATCCATCCATCCATCCACACTAACCAGCTTCCCTCTCGTTGCTGAAGAAAGGAGGCCTGCAGCCTGTTACCTCCACCACAGTGTTTGACATTGTAGGTTCTGAGTGATCAGTTCAGTGTTAGTTTTCCACCACGTCTCACATGTAGGCCAATAAGTTCCGTCCTGGTTTCATATGACCTGAGGTCGTTCTTTCTGCTGCTCCCCTAAACGTCTCGTTTCAATCTGCAACCAGGACTTCCTGTTTGATTTCTGATCGGCTTTCTTCAGCTAATGAAGAATCTCTGAAGGTTTTAGCTTTTAAGGGTGTCAGATTAAAGGGGGATGGATTTATATGCCACACTTTTTTTGGATCTGGACGTAATTTCAAACTGTGTATTATCTGCCTTTTACTTTGTATTGGTTTCACATGAATATTTCTGCAAGGTACATTTAGTATAGGACAAAAACAATGTGACTTAATATGAAACAAAGGAATAAGTCAATCTAAAATTGAAAAAAAACTTAAAATTGATGTTTCAAAGACAGAGTAAAGACACCAGGGTTACTGAAGCGTCTCAAACAGCGTTAAAAATTAAAGACAAGTGAAAAATTGGCCATTTCTTTTTATTGAACTATCCAATTACAGCAGACAGAAGATAACTATTAGTTAATGCAGTAATGGAGGGGTTTTCTAGTGGTGTTATATTTAGCGATTCTTTATAAAATGTCAAAAACACAGATAAGGTGGAAACTAAACTCACCCCGCATGTTGTGATGACAGGATCCTTGAAAACGTTGCAGCACAGCTGGCAGCACAGCTTCACAGACGGCGGCTCAGCGAAAACCTGCGGCTCCTGGTCACAGACACACTGTGGTTAGTGAAGGTGGGACAGCAGCAGGTGACAAATACACTCAAAACACTACATCTTACCAAGCAGTTTGGACGGGTTTCTAGTGCAAATATTTTTGGTAAAGTTGAAATGAAAAAAAAAAAAACGTGTCACTTTTCAACAAGATAAAGAAGCACGTTTTAATTTAGTTCATTTTGAATATTGAAAAAAACAAGTTATGACGAAGTATTAGAGCCTTAGAAAAATGTGAAAAAAACCTGAAAACTAAATTAGAAAAATAAAGTCCTAAAATTACAAGAATAAACTTGTACAAGAATAAAGTTGTATGAGCAGAAAGTCATAATATGACAATACAAGTTGTAATATTATGAGATTAAAGTCATAATAGTATTATGAAAATAAAGTTGAAATGATAAGAGAAAAAAGTCCTATTTCAAGAATAAAGTGTTACAAAAATAAAGTCGTAATGTGACTTTATTCTGTTATTTCGACTTTATTCTTGTACAACTTTATTCTCGTAACTTATTTATTTTTTCTTATTGTGGATCCATTACCGAGTTGTAAAATAAGAAAAAATATCTTCCAGTTTAACTAGAAATTTTTACAAATATTCAAATGTTTTTGACTGAAAACCAGTGTCTTCATCTGGTTGAAAAGTTCCTTAGAAGTTAGTTTTGTCTTAAAAAGTGCACAAAGACTTTTGCACTAGAAACTAGACAACAAAATACTAGGTAAGAATGTTTTTCAGTGGAAAGGCGTTTGCTCCAGGGTGACGACGTACCGTGTCGTCCTCCTCTTCGTGCAGAGAGAACGTGGAGCGCAGAGACATGTTGGACTCGGAATGAAGCGAGCGAATGGAAATGGCTGAATCAGAGCGCCGAGGCGTGCCGATGGGAGGCTAAAGAGGAGCAGACAGATCAACAGACACGTTACTGCAACATGAAACCCAGGGAGGATTTCAACCTCAGACACCAGCTAATCTAAAGCCGCCCTGGGAGGCTGTGACCTGTTTACCATGCCGTCGTCGTCGTCACGAGGGGAGTAGGTCAGAGTGCTGGAGGAGGACGGGGTTCTCCTGTGCTGCTTGTAGGTGCTGGAGCTCTCAGCTGAAATAATGTCAACACGGTTAAGAGGCAGAGATGGGAGTCTAGGAAAGGCAGCGATTGGTGTGTTACCTTTAGCTCCAGAGGAAGAAAAGGTGGGGCCAAAGGTCGCCTCCATCATGTTCTGCAACATGAACAAGACAGTGACGGGATGGATAGGGAGCAATGATCACCGTCCATCAGAACATAAAAAGCTCTTATGTTCAGACTACTTTCTTCTATCTAGTTTTCTGAGTGTTTTACATCAGGGAAGAACGTACAACATTTTCTCAGGCTACACGTAATCTTTGGAATTTTTTGTATTGTGGTATCGTTACCTCTGTTCCGGTTTTCTCGTTCACTTCTCCTAAATTTAAAGCCCAAAACAAACCCAGGTTGCATCTTACCCCAACACCCGAGTCTGCAGGGGGGGAGGAGGGGCTGCTGGAGATGGATGTTGTGGCGGCGGCGGCTCCTCCAGAGTACTGGCTGTAGCGCGGCGTTTTACTGCTGCTCATAACCCGGACGTCACACACACACAAAGACAGAAACACAGGCAGCCGGCTGGACTGCTAGGCCTGGGAAAAGCAGGAAGAAAATGAAGAGTGTTGGCTTAATAATGGAGGAGGAACAGAATGGAATCACGTCAGACACAGAGGAAAACTAAAAACAAAAAAGATCAAACCGTATCAAACTGCACCGATTGCAGTTTTCTGGCCAATCACCCATCTGTAATAAACCTGACCTGCTGATTCCCATTTGGGGCAATTTCACTCCAATTGTCCTGCCATGAACTTTAAAATGCCAACTGAAGGCTGTAGGTTTTGACCTCAGGCTAAACGTTGCTTGTTTTTATTTTAAACTAGTTTTTTCGTACACCAGTGACCCCTTACTGCATGCGTCTTCACCCCACTGCGCACTACACCAGCGGATCGGAGTTGTTCCTGAAAGATGGGTTTATAGTTGAAGCATTGAACAGGGCATGAAGCCTGAGGATTGCACCAATCACACTGTTGGCCACTTCGCACGCTGCAGCCGCTGCATCTCTGAAGTTCACCTGAGCGTCGATCAGACGCTCCACCTCTCACTAAAACTGGACAATCTGGAAGGTGTTCCTACAGAGCATTGACATTTACATGAACCCCCTTTGGGGACTCATTTTTTTGTGGACAATACTGCAACAAGGCAGGTATCAACTTTAAAAGCCACACTTGCTCTGCTTGTGCAAGCGCAATGTGAAACACAAATGGTGACACTTTTAGAGGTGCAGGTTGACCTTTATCTTTCTGAACCAAGACTCCCGTTTGGTGCCTTTACATCTCACAGATGCTCACTGAGTTCGTGTTCTGGCACCACATGGATCTGTGTCTGCGTTGCAGCTTGATATAGTTTTTGTATGTGTTTACCGGTAAGCTGGTGGTTCAGGAGATGTCAGAATCACCCTGTAGTCACTGAACATGCAGTATTTTTGTGGCGCCACAATACCTGAAACTGCACCGTGTCGAATGCCTTCTCTACTTCTGCTCCACTCCAGAGAGGCAGATCTCAGCCTCGGCATCGGAGATCAGGAAAACTGGTCCCATAAAGCCCAGGCAACCAAAACAAACAGCCTCTATGTGTATAACAACTCAAATGTCCGCAAATGGAAAAGCTTGGTCTCCATCTAATGCCACATAAAGTAAATGTCCCCGTTTGTCCAGCAGGGACCCATGCAGTGCAGCTCTGGCTCGTCGTGTCTCCATACGGTCGTATGGAGACACGAGAAGAATTTCACTTTCCTGCTACAGACATCAGCTCCACCAACATCATTTCAGTGTAGATTTAGAGGAATCTGGGAGCCAGTGCCCAGTTTAAAAGTAATCACTTATCACTCTAATATGGTGAGATGTATTAAAAAAACAGAGTTAAAATACTAAGATTAAACTACTAAGTGTTTTTTTTCTCCATTGCTATGGTAAGTTTTACACCAAAAGCATATTGTGGTATTATATCGTCACAATAGATTATGTCATACTCTAAAGGTCTAGCCAAAAGCTGAAGCATCACATTTTATTGAATTGAGGGAAACACACAGTTTGTACAATTATCTCCATGAACACAACAGGCACAGGACTGTCAGATGGGTAATGCCAACAGCAACAAATGGAGTCTGTAGAGGCCTGACCTTCCTTCACTGGCACAAGACGCCTAATGTTTCACTTCCATACAACAACAACTTGAATATGTTAATGAAAAATGTTTCCAGGCTGTTTGAGTTTAGTTTGAAGGCATTTGTAGCCTTAACAAGTTGTGCAACAAAGGGTTAAGCATAAATGTAGCTGGAACAGGAAGTTCAAAGTTCAGGCAGTGGTGTTCAGTAATCAAGAACAAGAAAAAGCAGCAAAGATCATATTAATTAGGACCATAAGGTGTTACCATAGTATTCATATGCTGACTTTGATATCTAAAACTTGACAATGTGTCATCATGGTGAAGGTGTGTTGAGAGAACAGCTAGTCTATCACTACAAAAAACAACAACCACTTCAACCACATTTGCTGTCTTCTTTCTATTTTTACTCATCAATTGCTTTCCTCTTCATTCCTATGACAGTTTATATGTTTGTTTGTTTGCAGGGTTTCCTCCAGTGTATATTCATCCTGGCGGGTCACCAGGCTTTAATGCTGGTTAAGTTTAAATTGGTTAAGTTTTCTTTGTTTATCTTAAATATTTTTTTATACATTTTTACATTTCTTAACCTTTTAACTCGCTGGAGGAATGATCAGCGCCTCTACCTCCTGAAATGTTGCTTTTCTGATCTCATTCTTCTAAAAAAAATACTTTGTGCATAAATCGATTAGGCAACACATGTTCAAAAATATGCAAATTAAGGAAGAGCTGTCCCGCTCAAAACATGCAAGAAATGAACATTAGCAACTCTTACTATAATAAAGATTCTGTAACAGCAACACAAAGAGACAGAGGCTGAGTCTTGTGAGGAAAAGTGACCGACATGTGCAGATCCTACATTCCAGGGCTGGATGAGCGAGACAGAAACAGGGGGGGGGGGAACAGCGACCCCCAGAAAAACCAGACAGTGGCTGATGTGTACAGAAAGGTATGCGGACTATCTGCTCCTGCTGCAACTGGCCGCAGTCAAGATCTGTAATCTGTTATTGTCACCATCCTGGAGGTTCCCATAAAGAGGAAGGGGGCGGAACAAAGCGAAACACAACCAAACTTCTCTCGCCAAATGTTCAGGCCACATGAATATACACGCATTTAGCGACAGATAAGTCGTCAAAAAACACGATTTAAAGCGTTTTTACTGACCACTAACTTTTCACTAATGATTAAAAGTTGCTCGTCTTGACAAGCCATGATGTGTTTGCTAGCTTAAGCAAGCTAATTTCTTCTTATTATTAGCAATCACTGCTACTGACGGACTTTGACAAACTCCGTCAGCCACTACAACACCACACCAGTCACATGTTAGTCAGATAAAAGCGTTTTCTCTAATATGTATTAGTAAAATACAAACAGTGAAAACCTGCCATTATTTGTTTCCGCAGCGACGCTCCAAGTCTGAAGGCGAATTCTGAAACGTTCCTCTTTTTTGCCTCACTCGCAGCTCCAGCTCTGAATGCCGCGGTGTGCTCTGGGAGGTGTAGTAGAACGCGCGCCACTTTCTCTCAGCGAGTAGCCTTAGCGCCGCAGTCGGACTACATTATCCATAATTCAGGATGAGGAGGTGAGCCTGAGCTCGGTGGCTGTCTAAATTGCACAAACCAAAGGACAGCGTAGCCTTTCCTAATATATACATCTTTTTTTCGGTGCCGAGTGGTTATTGGTTCCCGAAGAAACCGAACCATCACGAGACTGCCTGCATCACCTGCTACGTCTAGCGGGACGGACGAATAATACGTTTTGTATTGTTGATTCCAAATAAGGGGAAAAAAACATTTTATTGAGGAAGTACAAGTATAACACATAAATTATGTTTGAACTCAAATTCTGGTCATAAACGTGAAATAACAGAAAGGACCGGGACTGTAATAACTAAATATCGAGAGATGCTCGTAAATGAAACGTGCTCAAGTTTTCGAGTAGAACTTCAAGATGGCTGCTGCATAAATAATATTGTTTTAACCGCAAATAAGATTCTGACTGAACCCTTCCATCATTTTTATATTGCCAAGTTTCCAAAAAAAATATCTGTATTTTGAGATTTTATGTGGAAAATTACTACAAAGACTGATAAGAGGGATGGAATACATTCAGTTCAATTAAAAACACATTATTAGTAAGAGAAGGAGATTAAACATATACAGTTTCTTTAGAAAGTTGTTGTCAATGCTGATGGCAGCAGTCTGTGTTACAGCAATTTTAAGAAGTCTCTGACTGAAGTCACTATATAATAGTCTCCATTAAAGGATGCTCAAGGTTGTCTGTAATTTTCTTGATTTTATAAAAAAAACTGAAAACATAAAGTTAACATTTGAAGTAACAGCAAATAATGCTAATTGGGGAGAAGTAGAGGAAGGTGGTCTGTTTGTCCTTCAGTATCCTAAAGGACTCAACACAAGGGAGACAACGACCCTCACTCTCCACTCATTTCCTACAGAACTTGGCAATGAGGCAACTATGTCTTCCCCTTCTCCAGCGAAGCGACGGCCTGACTTCCTGCATGTGACATGATGTTCTAATGGCTGCGTACATCTGTCGACCCGTTTTTCCGCCAGGTTCGATGTGTTTTGGGGCCATCAGAGGAACAGGAAACTTTTGCAGGTGTTTGGAGTTAATAATCTGAGAAGAGTGCGACTGAAATAATTAGTTTCCAACATTGAACTTTTTCAAAATATACAAACTTTTTGAGGGAGAGTGAATGTTGTATTTTCATTCCACTTCATATGGATTGAATATATTCACTATGAGAGTTTCACTTTCTGAAATGAGTAAGAAAAGTATTTAATTTTTTCACAATAATCTAATTTTCTGTGGCAGTGAATTTGAGCTTACCAGTATGAGTCAGCCATAGCTTTACAAAAACTACATAAATTAACAATACTTTTTCCCACATAAATCACAATACATGACGGTGAATATTTTTAAATATAAAATGACATATTTTTGGGACATTTAAACAAATACATTAAATATTTATGTTTAAGACATTGCAGTATATAGAAAGTGGCAATTATTTGTATATTTTGCAACATTTTGTAATGTAATATCTTGTATAAAATATGTATCACCAATATCAATCAGTCAATCAATCAATCAATGAAATTTTATTTGTATAGCACATTTCAGCAGCAAGGCATTTCAAAGTGCTTTACATAATTTAAAAAAACAGCTCGTGACATTAAATAATCAGAAAGAAAGAGAAAGAGATTTTTAATTTTTTTTTTAAAAAAGTTAAAAACATTCAAACCCACAACCTTTTTAGGACTTCAGTTAAACGTCGTTTAACTGGGATTCTAACCCTCTGGAACTTTAGTCAAAAACACCGTTTGACAAGGACTCCAACCTCTAGGTTTTTAGTTGAAATGCCGTCAACTGGGACTCTAAACCCTGTAGGACTTTAGTTAAACGTTGTTTAACTGGGACTCTAACCCTAATTTAACCATAAGCAACTCTAAACAGGTGGGTTTTAAGTTGAGATTTAAAGGCACTTGTGTTTCAGCTGTTTTACAGTTTTCTGGAAGTTTGTTCTAAATTTGTGGTGCTTAGAAACTGAATGCTGCTTCTCCTTACTTGGTTCTGGTTCTGGGGATGCAGAGCAGACCAGAACCAGAAGATCTGAGGGGTCTAGACGGTTGGTACAGCAATAATAGATCTCCAATGTATTGTGGTGCTAAAACGTTCATAGATTTATAAACTAACAACAGTATTTTAAAGTCTATTCTTTGAGCTACAGGGAGCCAGTGGACTTTAAAACTGGTGTTATGTTCTCCATCTTCCTGGTTTTAGTGAGAACACGAATGGCAGTTTCTGGATCAGTTGCAGCTGTTTGATTGATTTATTAGTCAGATCTGTGAAGACGCTGCAGTAATCAATGCGGCTAAAGATAATCACATGGATGAGTTTCTCTAGATCGTGCTGAGACATTAGTCCTCTAATCCTAGAGATGTTCTTCAGGTGATAGAAAGCCGTCTTTTGACTGTCTTAATGTGGCTCTGAAGGTTCAGGTCAGAGTCCATCACTACTCCCAGGTTTCGGGCTGATCGCTGGTTTTCAGTTGTAATAACTGAANAAAGATAATAACTTCAGTTTTGTTTCTGTTCAGCTGGAGAAAGTTTTGGCACATCCACACATTGATCTGTTCTAAGCATCTATTCAATGATTGGATAGTTCAGAGTCACCTGGTGACATCGTGATGTAGAGCTGTGTATCATCAGCATAGTTATGGTAGCTCATCTTATTTCCTGTTATAACCTGAGCCAGTGGGAGCATATAAATATTGAAGAGAAGGGGTCCTAGGATTGAACCTTGGGGAACCCCACATGTGACCTTTGAACTCTCTGAAGATAGTTTCCGATTGAAAGAAAGAAATCCCTTTTCTTTATGTAAGATTCAAACCTGTTGAGCACTGGACCGGAGAGTCCGACCCAACTGGATTCAGTAAAATGTCGTGGTCAACGGTGTCGAAAGCTACACTGAGGTCCAACAAAAGCAGCACTCTGGTTCTCCCACAGTCTGTATTTATAAGGATATAGTTGAACACTTTTACAATGTCTCTGGAAGATAATATTTTTAGAATATATTTCTAGTAATACTTTGGCGATATTTTCCTTTTGCAAAGGTAATCATCAAAATTACAAAAATTGAAGATTTGAAATATTTCACTCGGTGTGTAATGAATCTATATAATATATGAGTTTCACTTTCTGAAATGAGTGACCGAATATTTTCTAATCTTTTCTCTACAATCTATATTTTTTTTAGATAAATTCCATACAGTGACGACCTGTTTGTTTAATGTTGCCTTAATGTCTCCACAAGAGGGCGTCACTTAGCTAGATGTAATCAGAAGAAGTGGCTAAAAGCTTTCCTGAATGTCAATGTAACTACAATACAGAAATATTTCACTTAATTACAACCTTGAAACTGAAAAAAAAACAACATTGAACACTTTTTTAAAAATGTATTAATTCTTACAGAAGTCATTTTGCCTGATTGCAGCAAGAAACATCAAGTGCAGGAAAAGGTACACTAACTGCAAAGTAACAAAAAATCATGAGAAAAACAAGGGGTAGGGGGGTAAAATCACCCGACAACATTTTATTTTTGCCACTTACACTTGCCTATTGTTGCACATATTGTTTAACTCTCTGATTCAGTGACACATTTCTCATTTATAAAACCAAATGAAAAGCAGAGACAGCCAAGATGAAAGCGTGTTTGTGCTCAGAACCAAAACTGTTCCCTCTCTGCTGGAAAAGCAGAGCAGACTTTTCTATAACAACAACAGCAACGCAGCGCGGGGCTGTGGAGTGCAGCTCTGTAGCCTGGAAACAGTAGGTGCGACTGAATAGATGCCTGCATGTACAGACACAGAGGCTGAGCTGTAAATAGAAGGGAAAGAAAGGCTGTGCTTGAATGTGGCCATTAATAAAAGATGCAGCTTTGTTGAGTCGTGCACACATTCGCTACACACAGACACACACGGCTCGGCGTTCCATTAGTGGAAACCCATTCCATTAGAGGCTCTATCTTCTTTCTATGGGACAGTGCAAACTTGCAGGCAGGTTCGTCTCTGTCAGTTGCAGATTTATGTGGACAGGGGTGATCTTTATTATTATTGTTTTTTTTCCCCTGTTTTGTTGAACATTTCTATCCACCAAGGAAATACAGGAATCTGCATTTACTGTGTGGACAATACAGTAGGTGAAGAATTCATATCCTTACATATTTTGTTTCGGAATTGGTCATAACTACAAACTAGTGAGATATGACTGTAGCAAGAAGAAAAGTTAGGATTAGCAAGGATTAGCAGCAAAAAAGGGTCTAGGTTAGCAAAGCCTAGCATCAAAAAGGCTTAGCGTTAACAAGTGTAAAAGGTATAAAGGGTAATTATTAAATACATGTTTGTCTTAGCAGTGTGTCAGATTCACTTGTTATGTGAATGCTTTTTACAAAACATGTATTATCAGAAATTATATTAAATCTGAAGGGTCCATTATAAAAAAACATATTCATTCCCATTTATGGAAAAATTTGATAATTTCCAGATGATATCTGTTTTTGTTTTTTTGTTTTTCATTTAAAAATAGTATAAATGATATTGTTGAAAAGCGTTGAAAGGTGTGATTTTGTTGTGAGGGATCATGTAGCTTTTGGGGCTTTAAGCAACTTTGCTCAGCTGGAACAAAGGTAAAAATGGCTTCGGTTGCTGGTCTAGGACTAAATCCAAATGAGAATCTGTGACAGGACCTGAAAACTGATGCTCACAAAAGCTCTCCGTATGATCTGACAGAGATTGAACTAACTTGTGCAACATCTTCTGGACTTTCTTATTGTTGGTCTACCACATAAGCCCCTGCAGTCCCCCAAAGGTTTCTGGTTTTTATTGCAGTGGGACTGAATTTGAAAACGCGGGTGTGACAGATAAGTGTGTGAGTACATATCGGAAGCCCTGCAGTCGTCTCTTGTTCGCTTTTCATTCTGATGTTTGGAACAGCTGACGGCGTGGACAGGAAGCGTTGCCAGTCTCTCAATGTGTAATCACAGAAGGGTTCAGAAGTGTGTCCGCCTTCGTTGACCAAACACTTTTGACTTCTTTCTGTACAAATAAGCCTGGGTTTGACAGCTGAGAGAGAATAAACCACAACACACAGGAAACCTTGGTCAAAAGCAACTTTTCTTAGGTTCATCTCGTTTTACCCTCTTGTTTCATTATTTCAGCTTCCCAAGCTGCATTTTTCTTCAAATATGTCACATATGCTCTACAAAGAAGTCCACAAATGGACAGTTTTTCCATGAATATTTAGCAGCCTCACTCCATAGAGAAACTGACAAATTGTGAATGCTGAGCTGTGGACGTGTAACTCCTATCATCAAATTGGTATCATGCTGAATTATTTATTCTACCTGGACTTTTCCACAAGTCTTAGGTAGCAGCCACATACTTTAATGTCAAGATCACAGATCCAAAACTTCAAATGGTTTTTTTTTTCTTGTTAAATGAAAGTTTTTATTATTTAGCACTTGACTGAAGAAAACTGGAAAAATATTTAGTCTACTCTCATAAATAAAGACAGAATCTAGGTCAGCATTCATTTGATGTTGTATTTAAACAAATTTTACCAGAGCAGTTAAAAGCAGATTTGTCTGCACCACTGTGTACTTTGAAATATAAGTCAGTGAGTGGATGTGCTTCTCTTTACCATGAAAATATGAGGCAAACAAAAAAACTTGGAAAAGATCATCAGTTTGTGTTGCATCTAACATTTTTGCATGCAGATTTTAATTTTAAATTTCTAATTTTATTTAAATTTGTTTAATTTTGCAGGGATCCGAGGCACATGAAATCAGTCCAGGGGCCACAAATGGCTAAACAAAATAACCTAGCAAAGAATTTGTCACAACGGTGCTTCTGAATATAAATGCAGGTTTTTCAGATTACTATATAAAAAAATGTTTTTTGTAAAATTCTTACAAGAAAGAAAAAAAAAGAATCAAAGTTGTTCACACAGTCTGTCCTCCACCTTGGAACATCATCGGCCCTCTGAACATCGCAGGAATCTAGAATCAAAACGCCAAATGTAGCAGCGGATTAGCTGGACATCAAACTCGACTGAGATCAGTTGCAGCCTTTCAAAAGCCGCTTATCTTTCTTTGCAAACGTGCAGCGCCGCCATTAAGCACACATCCAAACAACAAGCAGGCCAAAGAAAAAGCTGTACACACAATCCTCCAATCTGGCCACCATCCAAAACCACACAAACACACACACACACACACACACACACACACACACACACACACACACACACACACACACACACACACACACA
>CAEGAF010163906.1:0-11182 GCA_903067075.1 Micropoecilia bifurca | reverse complement strand
CATCCATCCATCCATCATCCATCCATCCATCCATCATCCATCCATCCATCCATCATCCATCCATCCATCCATCCATCCATCCATCCATCCATCATCCATCCATCCATCCATCCATCCATCCATCATCCATCCATCCATCCATCCATCCATCATCCATCCATCCATCCATCCATCATCCATTGATCCATTTTCTAACACCTTGTCCCTTAGTGGGTCAGGAGCTGGTTCCTCTCCAGCTGACGCTCCAGGTGAGAGGTGGGTCACCTGGTCAAGTCACCGGGTCGGGTCACCTGGTCGGGTCACCTGGTCGGGTCACCTGGTCGGGTCACCTGTCACAGGGCAACAGAGACACACAGGACACATTCACACCGAGGGACAATTTGGCAACTTGCCCAATTAATAAATACATAAATTAATAAGTAAATAAATAAATAAATGGATAAAGAAAGAAAAAAAAGCAAAATAAACAGATGATTTCAACTGCTCAGTTTTCTTCCCAGATGATTCTGGAGAATCTGCTGAACTTTCTGCTCAAACTGGAACCAGAAGGTCCAAATGTTTAGGTTAAAATTGTCACATGGCAGAAAATTCTGATTGATTTTATGTATCAAAAATGAAAAAAATGATTTGGCAATGACTTTACTGACACGTCTCTGTTCTCCAGCTTTTGATTTGAATCCAAGGTAATTTTATTTATATTGCACGTTTTCAGCAACAAGGCAATTCTAAGTGCTTTACATGAATTAAAAGGAAATCCAAGAACCTAATGAAGCCTAAATTAAAATAAAATGACAAGATTTTGTTTTGATAAACTTTTGATTTTCAAAGTTTAAGGGTTTTGGCATAATGCAGGAAATTATGCCATCTGGTGGCTTTAGCTTCAGGTTGTTATTACCTTGCAGCTGCAGACTTTCAGTTCATGATTTTTAAGGTTGGATAAAAACTTTCTAAATATTATTGATATTTTCAGAGTTTTAATTAAGAACAAAGTATGAATCTAACAGTAGTTTTTTATACATAAACCATCTAAACCATCTAATGCTTTGTTGTTTCAAAAAGTTTTAACTGAATGGACTTTTTGCACCTCAGCTTCCGCGTTCGGGGAAAAGCGGTTCGGTTGTTTCCGGTCCAATAAAAATATCATTTGACACCAGGGTGGAGAAACTCTGGTGAAAGACTCTGTCACCTGCAGCAGTAAGATGAGAGGGAGGCGTTTACGACTGGAATCAGATCAGATGGAGTGACAGGCAGAACTCAAGCAAAGTTGTGGGCAGAATATCAAGACAACAGGAAGATGAGCTTAATTGATTTAAAAAGTCTGCTAAGCTTTTATAGTTGAAATCAAGTCATTTTCTCTGCATGTATTTTTGGGCATGTGATGCAGCAGCAGGAGGATCAGCTTCCCTTCTATATTGTCATAATCAGCAGAAAGAGGAAACTCCATGTTTGTTGCTTTATAAACACTGCTGACCAACATTCATGCTAAAATGTGACCATGTCAGAAAGTATGGAGGCAGGTGGAATAACCATTATATACTCGGCTCCCTGGAGGCACTTAGTGGATGTGCAGGTTCTCAACCAGTGTCAGTCGGATTCAGTCATATTGCTACACAAATAAAGCTCGAGCTTTATTAATGTTTTTATTTATGACATCTGCAAAGAAACCCTCTCCTGCATGTTTTAGTGTAGTGTGATGTTATGTAGATGTCATAATAAACGTGAAGTTGAGCTTTACTCCATCTCCGTTTGGCCCTATGGCAGATTGAGCTGTTAGTTCATTTCTCCATGGAGATTCTTCCTACCAGTCACAACCTTCACTTTAATGGGGGCAACATAATCAATGACATCTGAAAGTTTGCCCTGAAAACCATCCAGTCCATATATCTTGCAAGATGGCTGTTCATGGGTTGTTCTTCTACGAAGAGTCTCTGCTTCCTTTCCAGCCTCTCTGGCTGTGGATCCCAGCAGCTCCCAGATATTTGAAGGTGAGTCTGAGCTGTGATGACATCAGCAGCTCTGCTGGGTGGATCCTGAAGAGAAACACCAGCAACCAGCACATGACTGAGTGTGGAGTGAAACGGGGCAGAAGGTCTGGCGCCACCTGCAGGATCAGTCTGACCGTGTCATGGGACAGCGGCCTCTACTGGTGCCGTCCACACAGGGCGTCATCAGCAGCACCGTCAACCTGCGGCGCCCCCAGCAGGCTGCAGAGTGTAGCACAGGGAGGCATCTGTAGGCCTAGTCCAATCCTCAGGCTGGACCTGACGCCCCTAAATTCAGTCAAAGTTCATCAGGGTTTAAGTGTTGAGGTTTAACTGTGTCATAACTTCACATCCAGGTATCTCAGGTATTTGTGCTGCTAAATGTACAAAACAGATTATTTTAAATGCTCAGTAAAGGTATTTTTGCTTTTCTAGAGTCTTTGCTGGAGATATTTGTTTTGTTGTGACTTGTTGAATACAGAAAATTTAATGTAATCACACATGTTCAGTGAAAGAAAAATCATTTCCATTCTTTACTTTTGAAAACTGATTTTTCATGACATTAACTCACTCTGAGCGTCGCCACATTTGAATTACAAGGCCACTGGCCTTGTGGAGGAATTGTGGGTAATACACTTCGCTGCAGGATTAGCGGCGGCGTGGATCAAGGGGACAAAGGGGGCGGAGCTAAAGACCCTCCAATCAGCAGGAACAGGGATTTGAAGGACACCTGGGTGGCGGAGAAGAAACATTCTGGTTTCATCAGTGATGTATTCAGAACTTAAACTACCAGATGATGAGTGTCTCCCTCTGGTGGATGTTTGAGGTGGATCAGTGATCCTGCAGAGTCCTGTCCTCCCTGTGATGGAGGGACATGACGTCACGTTACGATGCCATGATCAGACTTTCTCCAACCTGCCAGCTGCTTTCTATAGAGATGGATCCTTCATTGGTCATGAAACTACTGGAAACCTGACCATTAACCAGGTGAAGAAATCTGATGAAGGTCACTATAAGTGCAGCATCAGCGGTCAGGGAGAGTCTCCATCCAGCTGGATCTGGGTCAAAGGTCAGCAGCTTCTCTGGATCTCCAGCTCTGGTTCCTCAGGTATTAACTCACCTTCATCCTCCCAGTCGCAGCCTCAGCTCCGCCTCCTGCAGAGGAACGTCTGCAGTTTGTGTCCCACGTTCTGCTCCACCTGCTGGTTTTCTGCCCTCCATCTGCTCTGTCCTCCTGGTCTCTGTGTGTCGCAGCAGAACTGCAGGTAACCATCAGGTGACATGATCTGATCTCAGCTCCCATCATCAACCTCACCTGCATGTCTGACCTCAGCAGAGCCAGGATTGGACGATGAATACGATGATGTCGCCACACCTGTCACCACAGAACATCACTTCTGATCCCAGCTGGGTGGATGTGTTGGATCAATGAGTTTTCTCTGGTTTCTCCTTCTTCTGCTCAATAAAGGCCACACCTGATGCTTATATCGCCCCCTACTGCATGTTTGCTATAAGCTCCTTGTCAAATGTTTTATCTCATAAAAGCAGGAAAATAAAGCCTAAAAAACTCATCTTTATTTTGCTGAAGCTTCATTTCCCAGGTTTTTCCAGGAACATTTCAATCTGTTAAGTTAAAGATTCCCTGAACACGACTGATAAACACTCAGCCTGATCAGATCATCTGACCAGGTTAGTTTTCTTTAGTATTTTTACTAAACCATCTAATTTTATTGTATTGGTTAATACTGAAACTAGAAATTAATGCAAGACAAATGATTTTATTTGATAAGGAAAAGTTAAAACATTTCCATGTTAAACACATTAACACTTAGCCTTGGCTAATTGACACAGATGTAACCTTATGCTGAAAGGCCACTTCTTAATTTCACAAAGTAAATGTGAATAAACAAAAACATAGCATTTTAACCACCGTTATGGTTTAATATCAGGTTCATCTTCAAAAACCTCCATCAGCTGCGGTGAGTTTTTTGATGGTCCTTTAGGTTTGACTTCAGTGAAGAGTTTCCCACACTGATCACAGCAGTTCGGTTTCTCTCCAGTGTGATTGTCTGAACAGCCAATGTAGTTTTTATAATCAAAGTTTTCCCACACAGATCACAGCTGTATGGTTTGTCTCAGGTATTAGTCTGCTTATGTTTTTTGAGGCTACAAAATAAAACAATAAAAGACCTGAAATATTTCAGTTGGTGTGGAATGAATCTAAAATATACAACAGTTTAATTTTTATCATTACATTATGGAAAATTTATCACAATATGCTAACTTTTTGAGAAGGACTTGTAGTCGGGAAGTAATTAGTTACATTTACTTGAGTAACTTTTTTGAAAAAGTATCTTCAGAGCATCTGTATCGTCCCACCAACAGACCCAGCCGTGTTCTGGAGCTCGACCCAAACGAAGGGAACCTCTGGACTCATTTCTGTGTTTTAGGCCTCATTTCTGCTGCTAGCGCTAGGCTAGCATGTTAGCTTTGGTTGTATTTACCCAGAATGCCCTGCGCTGTAGTCCACTTCCTGCTTCTGGAGCGTCTCTGGTCCGCTTGGCGTTCACATTCAAACCGAACCAGAGTTCACTTCAACATAACCCAGACGAGGTTTTTAGGTCCAGAGGTCAGAGGTCAGTTAGTGTCCACACCTCACCAACCTCATGCTGATGGACACCAAGACTGAGCAGATAAAACAGTTTTCATCCCTCCAGATCCTGAGATTTGACTCTGATCCAAAGTCCGATGGATTTACAGTCAGTGATCAATAAGTCGATCAGACGGATTCTTCAGCCATGAGAGGAGTTGGGTCAACAGAACCAGTCGGGTCAACGGAACCAGTCGGGTCAACAGAACCAGTCGGGTCAACAGAACCTCTTCTGAACCTGATGTCCTCCTGGACCAGGACTGTCCCTGCAGAGGAGACAGAGGACAAACAACCAATCAGCTGCAGACCATCTGCTGAGCACAGAACAGAATCAATAATACATATTGGCATGAAAATAAAAACTGCTGCTGTGTCATCAGAGGCGTCTCCCAGTATTTACTGGTCACTTTCCATTGATTCCATTTTATCCTTCAAAAATGACTGAGATAATAAAAGTGTGTCATCTTTACTTAAAGGTTATTATCACAGAGTTCCAGGTTTATTTCTCCAGACCTAAATGTTTCCAGGTCCTTTCCAGGTCCTACAGGTGACTTTCATAAAGGTAAAATACTCAGAAATCACACTTTGCTTCCTGGAACTTTACTTTCACAAAAACTACCAATTATTTTGTTTTCCCTGGTTGTGAAAAATGACAGGTTGCCTTCAGTACTGGATTGCTTGTCTAATTGTTTTAAATTATCATCCCTTATTTAGTTACTAACTCTTAATATTCCGTTATTATTATTATTATTATTTATTGGATAATTGACAGATAGCTACCTAGCCAGCTATCTGTCATATATACTTTTACAGATACAGTATAATAACTGACATTTATATACTTAAAACTTAATGCTAGCTAACCTACTAGCTAAATTTTATATACTCAGTTTTAATAATTAATAGATAAATGCCTTTCATTAGGCATTAAATTAAATTATACCAAATGTTTAATATCTTAATGTCTAATTAACATATTTTTATGTATATTGAAGAGTGTTTTATGGGACACAGTGACTGTCTAATATTTAGGTTAATACTTTATCTTAACATATAGTATTGGTGCCTGATGTAATGGGGTTGGTTTGGTTGGGTTGGTTGGTTGGTTTGGTTGGTTAGTTGGTTGGTTTGAGTTGGTTAGTTGGTTGGTTGGTTTGGTTGGTTTGAGTTGGTTTGGTTGGGTTGGTTGGTTGGTTTGGTTGGGTTGGTTGGTTAGTTGGTTGGTTTGGGTTGGTTTTGGGTTTATTTGTTTGGTTCGGGTTGTGTGGTTGGTTGGTTGGTTGGCTGCAGCGCCCACCTCCAGGGGGCGCTGCAGCGTCAGGCCCAGCTCTCTGGATCTCAGCGGGTCTGGGCTCATGCGGGTCCGGTTCCGGTAGGCCTGGTGCTGCTCCTCCACCCGATCTCCACCCTGCAGAAACACGTGGACCTTCCGGCTGGTGCTGGTCCTCCAGTCCACCTTGGCGTCTTCAGGCAGACGGACTCTGGACCAGACTGACAACAAGGAGCTAAGCTGGCCAGGACTTTACAGTTCTACTGGCAGCAAGATACAGACAACAGACATACGTTTGACGAGGAACACAGACAACAGGGGAGACTAAAGACACACGGGGTAATTAGGGGAACGAGACACAGCTGGAGACAATCAACGGGGAAACGCAGAGACTCACAGGGACAGGATGACAGAGAAAACTCAAAAATAAACACTGAAACACAGATGCCGACAGTCCTAGTGAGCTGTTACATATCCAGTGTCTCAGAGCAGAGCGGCGGTGACCTCTGACCTGGAGCGGCGGTGACCTCTGACCTGGAGCGGCGGTGACCTCTGACCTGGAGCGGCGGTGACCTCTGACCTGGAGCGGCGGTGACCTCTGACCTGAGCCGAGCTGCAGCAGCACGTCCCGCCGCAGGATGTCCCGTCCTTGGTAGGCGGTGCAGACGTGGCCCCCCTGTCCCTGGCGGAGGGGAAGCTCAGGGTCAGGCTGAGGTCGCCGCTGCGCAGCAGGTCCTGGTCCAGGCGGGTCGGGAAGCTGTGGACCAGAACCGGTCCCGGTTCCGACCGGGTCCAGTAGAGGTCGTCCTGCTGGGCTCCGGGTCGGGAAGCTGTGGACCAGAACCAGACCTGGTTCTGAAGCTGTGGACCAGAACCGGTCCCGGTTCCGACCGGGTCCAGTCCACTCTGCTGTCGCCGGGCAGATCGGCTGCATCCTGCAGGGCAGCAGCACCGACTCGGCTCCGTCCGCCGCCGCCTCCGCCGGGTCGTCTGGGGGTCACATGATGACCCGTCCCTGAGCAGCTCGGACACCCGCGACCTTTGACCCCCAGCTCAGGCTGCTCCCCTCTGACCCGGAGCTGAATGACCCCCAGGGTGAGGCGTCCTCTGCTCAGGCTGCAGGTGTAGTTGCCCTGGTCCTGGGGTCAGGGGTCACTCAGGGTCAGGCTGAGGTCGCTGGAGTCCAGCGCCTCGGGGGACATGTGTGTCCGTCCCCTGAAACGGTCCAGCTGCGTCCTCAGGTCGTCCTGCTCCCGTCTCAGGTGGACGCAGGCGGGACCAGCGACGTCCCCGATGGTTCAGGTACGAAGCCAGAGTGAAGACAGGGCAGCAGGACGGAGCGCGACCCCACCGTGACCTCTACCACCCCACACAGGGCATGCTGGGACACTGAGGACACAACACAGAGACAGACAGAGAGAGACAGCTGGATGCGGCTGGATGAGGTCAGAAGTGAAAACCTTCTGGGTTCAGTCAGGACGCCGATCTGACCCCTGACCTTCAGTTAACATGAAACTAATTTTATATTAGTTTATTCAATAGAAACAAACAGCCAATCACATCACACCAACTGCTGCTCCAGGTGTCCAGACTGGACAGCTGATTGATGGACTTTATCCGTCCACCGTGTCCCTCAGTGGGTCAGGAGGAGCTGCTGCCTGTCCAGGCAACATTATGGGTGAGAGGCGGGTCACCTGGACGGGTCACCTGGACGGGTCACCTGGACGGGTCACCTGGTCAGGGTCACCTGGTCAGGGTCACCTGGACGGGTCACCTGGACGGGTCACCTGGACGGGTCACCTGGTCGGGTCACCTGGTCGGGTCACCTGGACGGGTCACCTGGTCGGGTCACCTGGACAGGGTCACCTGGTCAGGGTCACCTGGTCGGGTCACCTGGTCGGGTCACCTGGACGGGTCGCCTGGACGGGTCACCTGGTCAGGGTCACCTGGACGGGTCACCTGGTCAGGGTCACCTGGTCGGGTCACCTGGACGGGTCACCTGGTCAGGGTCACCTGGTCGGGTCACCTGGACGGGTCGCCTGGTCGGGTCACCTGGACGGGTCACCTGGTCGGGTGACCCGTCTGTCGCTGGGCAACACAGAGACACACAGGACAAACATAAACACACACAGTCTGACGCTGCTATCAAAGTGGGGACTTTCCATTGACTTCCATTCATTTCTAAAGTCTAACCTAAACCTGACCTTTAACCTTTTCCTAACCCTAACCATCACATACCAACCCTAACCAACCAAAACTCAATTCACACCTTAGTCCTAACTCTGACCCCTGACCCTAAAACAGGGTTTCTCCAAGTGGGGACCAGGCTTAGGTCCCCACATGGTATTATACACATGTACACACACACACACACACACACACACACACACACACACACACACACACTCTCACCTAGGGACAATCTGGACAGGCCAGTCAACCTGACATGTTTCTGGACTGTGGGAGGAAACTGGAGAACCCAGAGAAAACCCACCAATCACAGCCAGAACATGGAGAAAGACCTGGGAATCGAACCCAGAACCTTCTAGCTCTACCTGCTGCCCCACTGTTCAGCTCTGATGGTGTTTCTTCATACAGAAGATCATAATGTGGGTTGAGCCTCTTTTACATAAAAGCTGTTTTAAATAAGATCATCTCTAAATCCTGGCGCCGTCCACAGGACAACCTGGTCTGGATATTATCTGGTCTCATGTTTCTATGGTCCAGAGTCGGTTCTGACCCGGTGAGACCAAAGAGCCAATCAGAGGCTCAGAGCGACAGACACTCAGTTTCACTTCAACATCTTAACGTCATGAAGCAACTTTATGAGGAAAAACAGGAATATTTACTGTTCAAGTCTGTTAAATCAATAATCAATGATCAGCAGAGGAAGATGATCTTACCGAGCAGGAGGACCATCATCTTCCTCTTCCTCTGAGACAGAACCAGAACCAGCTGACTGGGTTCCTCCAGCTGATCTCCTCTGGTACCAGAGACCCGCCCAGCGGCCCGGGACTCTCTGCTGATTGGCTGCTGAGCCGGTTCTGCTGAGCCGGTTCTGCTGGATCCAGTTCAGTTCTGAGGAAAGGAGCTTCAGTTTCCTCATAGCTTCACTCCTGCTGGTCCGGTTTGTGGTTCCTCTTCCTCAGTGGCCCAGTGAGCTGCTGTCCTTCGCTCTGATTGGATGAACTCAGCTCTGTCAGAACCGGGTCAGAACCACCAAAACCAAACCTAGTCTGGTCCCAGTTGGTCCTGGTAAAATGACAGGTTTCTGTTCATATCAGCTACTGTGTGTTTATGGACCTTTGGAGCTGGAAACTCATTTGGCTGAAACCTTTCAATAAGGCAGCAGGTTGACTCAGGTTTTAACGTCACAACATCGATCAAACTACGCAGCTTTCAAAGACAATTCAACTCATGACGATTGAAGTGTATTTACATATGAATGATCTCATTAATATGATCATTTCGGTTTTAATAAACATTTTAGGCTCAAATTCTCCATCGCGAGAAACGACACTAAATCCCGTGAGACTAGCAGGGTTTCATGGATCTTTATAAACCTGAACTCATCAGTAACTGTGAAGCAAAGAGCAGGAAGTTTCTGTCTCCAGCCGGAACCAGAACCCTGACATTACACTCTGTGACCACAGGGGGCAGCAACCAGCGTTTCTCTGCATAGACCAGCGAGTTTTCACGTAAACAGCGTAAAGTTCACGGCTTCTTCGTTTCCATGGCATTGAGGAGAAAATCTCATGTATTTCAGATAGTTTGACGGACCATAATAACCATAAGAACCAATAAATGATTCTGTTTTGGTTTGCAGCTGTTTGGTTTGAAGGTTTTAATATTTCTGCCACCTCTTCATTACAGTCGCAGCTCATTTTAAATCAAACTTAATGACGTTCATGACCTGTGACCTTTCTGCACAGCAATAAATAACAATAATGTCTGACATCAAAACAACTGATTTCCAGAGTTCTGCACCTCTTCACTACAGTCTGGATTCATTTAACGTAATATTTAAACTACGTTACATGAATCAGCTATAATAATAATAATCACTACCTGAATGACTTTTCATTCTTGATCTTCTTCATAAAACCTGAGAATGAAGGAAATGGTTTAAAGACCTTGAATCTCGTGTTGCAGCAGGACGACTGGCTGATCACATAGTTATCAGAGTTGGTCTGGATTCTCTAGAATAACAGAAAAGGACGATTTGAAGAATGGATTTTATTTTCTTGACCGACCAGAACAAGCAGCCAGTTTCCAACCCAACATGTCCAGAACTGAGGAAGCGTCCAGATGAGGAGAAACATCAGCAGAAGACGACCAGCGTCTCCAGCTCTTCTCTGTCCTCTGCTCCGGCTCTGGTCTTCTGAAGGAACCGGCCTTCCTGTCGGTACCTGGACCTCCAACCTGGACAGGATCCGGCCGTTGAAAGAACAAAGTTTATCAGACCTGGAGGATCAGGACGCAGCTCCAGAACGGATTAAATCAGGACCAGAACCAACCAATGCTAACAGGAAACCAACTAAAACCACCAAACTGTGGAGCCTCTTCAGCCAACCGGCTCCTCAAAACGTGAACTTCCTCTTCAGGCACGGTCTTCTCCTCAGGGCGTATTGTTTTCTGGTGACCTGCTGACCTTTAGGCTGACCCCAGGCTCTGACCCGTTTCTTCAAGGGACTCAGTTTGACAAAGCAGGCGGCCATGTTTCCGATCTGCGACGCATCGCCAGCTGACTTCAGGTCAAATCGGCCAGATCTGGAGTTTGACACCAAACCTGAGGAGCCAGAATCCTTTAGATTGGAGTCCTGAAGAACTCTGCTGCTCCAGGAGCACCGAGAGGTGGAGGAGAGATGGGTGGAGGTGGAGGGTTTGTTGGAGGTGGAGGGACTGGGGAAGGTGGAGGAGAGCTGGGTGGAGGCATTGGGGGAGGTGGAGGGTTTGGTGGAGTTTGAGGGTTTGGAGAAGAAGGAGGGATTGATGGAGGTGGAGGGTTTGGTGGAGGTGGAGGGTTTGGAGAAGAAGGAGGGATTGATGGAGGTGGAGGGTTTGGTGGAGGTGGAGGGTTTGGTGGAGGTGGAAGGTTTGGAGAAGAAGGAGGGATTGGTGGAGGATTTGATGGAGTTGGAGGGTTTGGAGAAGATGGAGGGATTGATGGAGGTGGAGGGTTTGGTGGAGATGGAGGGTTTGGTGGAGGTGGAGGGTTTGGTGGAGGTGGAGGGTTTGGTGGAGGTGGAGGGTTTGGAGAAGATGGAGGGATTGATGGAG
>CAEGAF010163905.1:0-20102 GCA_903067075.1 Micropoecilia bifurca | reverse complement strand
GCGAGTCACATCCTGTAACATCCCATCTATGTTCCTGGTCCTCTAGCAACTTCTGAGATGTGGATAAACAAGGTTTTTTTGCTTTGTGTCTGTTCCCCCCCCCCGCCCGCCAACTTCAACACAATCAGAGATCAAGGCTCCAGTGTGTGATGGTGTAACGATCAAGGTACTTTCAGACAGAAGTGCTTCAACTACTGCACTCGTTATGTTAATCAGTTGGCTTTTCTTCAGGTGCTGTAGTGTAATTGTCCCACACTAACAGTCTCTTGCACTGGATTTATTTTTGTATTCAGTCCCCCTTTGTTGCGATTCCTCTAAATAAAATTCAGCTTCACCAGTTGCCTTCAACAGCCACTCAATTAGAAAACAATCGTCATATATTCTCGGCATAACGCGGAGCGACCGCCAACTCTGGAGGAGCAACACGTCTGCCGACATAAAAACAACGTTGTGCAGTCAACGCATCTCGCCTTTCTGAATGTGTGTCAGTAGGGGAGGAATTGCTGAAGAAATTATTTGCAGTTCGCAGCAAACGTGGAAGAGACAAAGATTAAACTTTCTGGTCCACATGCAAAAACGCCAGGTGTGACCTATGACCCACAGCACCCGTTACCCACATGTGGTGGCATGCATCACACCATGGGGAGGCATTTCTTTATCGGGGATAAGGTATCAGAACTGACAGCAAGGAGGGGAAAGCAAAACCCAAGGCAAAACTGGAAGAAAACATGTTTGAGGAAGCAAAAGACTTCAGATTGGAGTCGAGGTTCAACTTTCCAGCAAGTAAAGAACCCTAAAAATTAGAGGTGTGAGATACCGCATTGTATGCAGTACAGCTCCAGTATCGCCGATAACAATTCTGATACTCGATATATTATTAAACTTCTGACCTTCAGGTGTTTTATGACAAGCAGAAACAATAGAAAAGCAAAAAGGTAAAATTTGAGAACACATGGAAACAAAACCTTTTTTGAGGTGGAGCTGAGTGAGATTCTGGAACTACAGCATCGATCTCAACATGCAGCATCAGTGTTATTAAAATACTGACTTGATATCAATATTAATATTTTAGCTCAATCTGCGAATCCACCCACAGAGCTAAAATGAAGTGGTTTAAGATTAGAGGTCCTGATGTGGTTTTATTGACACATCTGCTTCAACACGCATGAATCGTGTAACTATTGAATTAACTGGTCTCTGTAGAACATGGCGACATGCTGGGGAGGTAAATCAGCCATCTGTGTGTCGGACCAGGCACTCGTTCAAACTTAAATCAAAATCGGATTTAGATGCTTCTCTCTTAACAGGGACTGACTTCCCTGAGAAAAAATAACAATAACAACTTGTGGACACCATACACAGAGATGGTTGGTAGCATAATTATTCCCCTAAACATTTTACATGAAGGTTAAAAATCTCACTTTTTGTCCCATCAGACCGGTGTGTCCCCTCCACGACCTTTACAATCTGCAAACCAGACCTCTCTCAACATTGTTTTCTTTTTGCTTCTCTCTCACAAATGCCAGTGTTATGACCAAGTCGTCTTTTCAATAGTTTTTCCCACCTCAAATGCTGATCTGTGCAGCTCCTCTGAGGGTATTATGGGGCTTCTGATTACTCTCTTCTTGCTCAACAGCCGTGTCTTGGTAAGTACTGGCGTGCCAATCCACTGACTGCATTTGATTTTATGAAAGGATGATTTAAAAGGGGCTGAATTCAAATGAGCCATATCACAAAAATGTATTTTTTTTTACATTGAATGCAACATATCCTTTTACTTCTACTTTGCAATTATGCAGCACTTTATTGTTGGTAAATCATAGAAAATACCAATAAATACCTTTATGTTTGTGGTTGTAATGTTAGAAAATTACTTGCCTTGGAATTTTAGTTTTGCAAGGCTCTAGAATTGCCTCGGTGCCAATAACTGGGATAAAACAATCCTTGGGAATCACTAAATAAATACCAACAATGCATTGCTGACTGTTTAAGAGACGTCTCCTGGTTATATGCATGTGGAAGCAATTTTAAAGCCCATAATCCCCCCACCGTCCCGTCTTTTAGCCCCATGGGCCTGCAGCCGTCCTGGCACTGCATTGCTCCATATAAAGAGCTGCCAAATTGCGGTAAACAATTTTGTTTGTGGCAAAACTTTGCTAAACACAGCTTTACGTCCTCAGACCACAAAAGCAGTCTGCAACACACTAACCACTAATAATCAGGCAAGAAGCTGTTTTAAGAAAAAAAAGCTGAATAAAACTCTAGAGTTTAAAGGTTCAGCAAGAAAAACACTAGGGTTTAGATGGGAGATAAAAACGTAGGCGCAAGATGTTTAATTTTTTAGGATTTTATTAAAATACGGTGTTGAGTTTACCATTGGAGGTTACCATCACAAACATGATTGTTTCTAATAAAAAAAGTAAACAAAAACAAAAAATAAAGCTCAAGAGCCTAGTTACAGATTTTTTTTTCTGGTGTTTTTGTTTTTGCAGTCTGGTGAAAGAAAAGAAAAAAATAATTCACAATGAGTGATTGGAGGAGGGGGGGAAAAAATGTTCACATGTTGTAAAAATACATTTCCCAATTTCAACATTACACACAGTCACTTTCAAGCATTCATTCATTCCTGGTTAGATGGTTAGACGTCAGTGCCAAAAAGAAAGAAAAATAAAACGGTTCAGATCTGTGCACAGAACGAGGATCGAGAGTCTGTGAGGACGCAGGCGATCGGGGTCAACAGTCTGAGGGAGGAAAACCTCGGTGGGGTGTGGGGGATGAGGGACAGGACACGCAGGGTGACTGCTGGAGGATATGTGTGCATTTGAACCCTGAGAGAGAGAGAGAGAGAGAGGAGAGACAAGTGACCAACTCTCGCTGACACTACGTCGGTGTCCGCCGCACCGTCCTTATCGAGCGCAGTGGGCGAAGGCGGCGGTTCGGTCTCCCGCCCGACAGTTAACTATCAGCTGCTGCAACTGACAAGAGCTGGCTGGGTTTGATTAAACCAAAACCAGCAGAATAAATGTGATCCATCTAAATGCAAAGTCAGTGCTCACACCGGGTGTGTGTGTGTGTGTGTGTGTGTGTGTTTGTGTGTGTGCGGAACGAGGGGGTGCGTGCTTAAACAAGGCTAAATGTGGTTCTTTACTGGAACAGGAAAAGCACGGCGCAGTAATTTCAGGCCTATGTGAGGGTGGAGGGGAGTGAGGCGCTTTACAAATCAGAGACCCCGGGGCCCCGCTGTCGTCTCCTGGCTTCACCTGCTGTAGTCGACTATATTAAGGCAGTGAGTGGCTCCAATGGCAACTTTCTATACCAGCTACTGTAACAGGGAGAGAACGAGTAAGGCCCGCAGGACATAAGCCAGAAACGACAAATTTAAAGAGAGAAAGGAGGAAAAAGAATGTGGAGGAAGGGGTGGGTGGGTAGGGGGGGAGGTAGGGATCTCGTTTTGTCTGAAATGTTTCAGTACAACATGTCGAACACGGAGAGCTAATCCTTTACAAACAAAAACGGTTTTAACAACAGTGCACCGCTGGACTGGAAAATATATATCATCACCAACAGGAGATTTTAAGATTATAATCCAAACTATGGGGATTACTTTTTGTTTTTTGTTTTTTTTTTATTTAAAAATATATACTTATCACACGACAGAGGAGCCACCTGTTGCTCATAGACTCTGAGGGGGACAAACTGTACATCACTGGAAACGGACTACGACCGAAGAAAAGAAGGAGAAACACGTTGATGGAGAGGGACAGAGGGCTGGGGGCACAGGGGACAGTCCGATTCCCCCGTAAAAATGACTTCACATGCACGACAGACAGCAGCTTGATGAAGAAGGGGGTCAAACGCAACGCAAGTATGTACTACCACCGTCCTAGTCCAAGTTATTCCACTTTATCGGCTAAATTTTACATCACTTTTTAGTAGCACGAAGTCTGACAATTGTGCTAAGCTGAGTGAAAAAGGCAAACAGATGCACATTGTTAGTGATGCCTGAGAAGTTTTCAAATTTATTTCAACTGGGGTTTTATGTTGTTTTTTCCTCTCCATTTAATTTCATCATGACTGCTACAATTTCATCTAGAAAATCTGTACAAAAACAGAAAAGAAAAAAAAATAGAAGGGTATGCACGGTACATTCAATATCTGTTAATGAGGTACTAGAAAGGTGTTCCCTTCACACCAGGGCAACAGCGTTTTAAGAGTTAACTGTAAGGGACGAACTCCTTTGGAACGACAACAAGAGTGAGGGAGGAAACACTCACTCTCACACACACACACAAACGCGCACACACACATACACACACCACTGTCTTGAAGATGCAAGCATGCAGGAACGCTAGCCGCTGTTTGCTCCTGCAGGGAATCTGACCCATACTGTCCTGTCACACCTGAAGGGACTGGTGGATGTGAACCGGTGTGTGTGTGAGTGTGCTGGGAGAGCCATGATACGAGAGGAGGATGAGGATGGGCAGGGTGGTGAAATCTTAGCAAATTTTAAGTCAGTTTCTCCGTGTTTGTTACGTTGCATCACTTAAAGTAGCATCAATGATCTGTTACCGGGAGGCCAGATAGAGGGCGCCCTCTGCTGGCTTGATTTAGATTTCCTTTTGGGGACCAAAACCAAATGGGTCCGTCTCCAGCTGCTTGCTAGAAAACCTTTGAGCAAATAAGGGGAGAAAAGTCTTAAAAGGGGGATTTCATTCTTTAAATGGTTTAACGCTATAGTTTCACAGTTAAGAGAGCTCCACACAGACTGCATTATAAACCCTCTGCTGAGCAAGCTAATAATGCCAAGGAGGTTTAAGGGATGGAGGGTGGCTAGATTCTGACTGCCTCACTGTAATAAGCAGTTTCCCCCAGTCATAATACAAGCAGATAGGGGCCAGAAAATAAACAATAAAAAAACAACAACAGAAGAAGAAGAAGAGAGTAGTAACACGAGCCATTAATGTACAAAGTGGAGCTTCGACTGTTCTGTTCCTGCTGGAGGCAGCAGACTAAAGCCTCATGTCGGAAAAAGCAAAACAGCAACACCTAGAACCACAAAAGATCAACTTTCCATTAAAACAACAGCCAGCTAAGGAAGTAAAACCAATCCAATAATTGAATCCTTGAGAACACAGTTATTGCTGACATTGTGGAAGGTGGAGGGGGGGGAGGGTTTCTGATGGTGCGTGAGATGAGGATGGAGGGATGTGGAGGTGATGGATAGGTGTAGATGGGTCACTCCTGGGCTGGTTGTCTGATCAGACGAAGGACCGGAAATCCAGGATGTGTCAGACCGGTGCTTCCCGTGCACCGGAGCGTCGCTTTGTGTCTGACCCTGAAGGGGCGAGGCGAGGCGGAGGGCGGGGGCGGCGGGGACGACGAGGGTTTGGTTTCCAGAGATGACGGAATGTGCCAGAGCTGGCAGAGGGGGGCTATTGGTCGGAGGGGAGGTCTCTGTCGCCTTCAGCCTTAGTGGGCTGCCCCGGGGACGGGGCGTGAGGGGGGTGGGTGACGGGGGCGATGCCGTGCGCCAGGGTTCCTGAAACCAGGCTCTCCACGCCTGTGCCTGCTCCTGGCAGGCCCCCCGTTGCTGCTGCCACATTGATCAGACCTGGAGGGAATCTGGAACAGAAGGAGGAGGAGAGCTTGTTTCCCGTCTGCCCCGTGTCGTCCTGGTCAGCATTCGCTGCTCTCACCTGTAGGCGGCTCCGTTAAGCTCTGGGTGAACAGTAGCTGCCTCCATGGTGGGCCACTGGGAGGCGGCCATCAGATACTCCTTATTCACACAGTTCTTCAGGCTGTCAGGGATACGACCTGGAGCAACATCACAGTCAGGGTTGCTAAAGATGCCATTTTTAAATATTTCCCCATTATTTAATTTAGGTTTGGGATTAGTAAAGTAATGTGGAATTTTAGAAAATGGAAAAAGCAAACGTTTTTTATTTTTTCTAAAATGTTCCAGGTCCAAACTTTTATAGGTTTTTCATTCGGAAATGAATGACATGGACAGTAAGAATTGGTTTCTAAGATTTTAAAAAAAGAATATTTTCATACTATATTAAATCACAATCACCAAAATATGAAATATTGCAATAAGAAAAAATCCCTTTGTATAAAATATCTGGCAGTGAAGTTGCACATTGCACTGAACCAAAATCGCAATATCAAATATTAATGGCAGAGGACTTGGTGAGGACAGGCTGATGAAAAATGTGAAGGGAGTTAAAAGCAATCAATAGTCATCGCAATTAAATTTCATTGACATCATGTAATTGCTTAGTTAGATCCAACAATTTATAGAGTTTAACGATTGCGCTCCAGAGAAAGCGGTGGGAACAAACGTCATCAATGCAGCATTCAACAATACCATTTTATAAACACTGGGCCCCCACCTAATCGTCACTGAATATTCAGATTCACCCGTCTTTGTATTTTTCTGTGGAGAATATCTAAAACATCTGAATGAAAATGCAGCAACTCGATACGCTACTGGCTACTATTTGCAAAGCAGCAAATTCTATCTGCTATTTGCTGCTATGCAAATAGCAGATAGTATTGTGTCCAAGAACGGCATTTATTTTCCTAGCTGCCGATTGGCTGAACTCCGAAGAGGGAGAATAAGGAAGACTATGGATGCTAGCTTCTATGGTAGTGCTAAGAGGGTTTTCATTGTGCATATTAGAGCATTTTTGGTGTTTGGGCTATTAAAATAGTCAGTTCTAAGTGAGTCTAGAAGGAATCTTAAGTATTCAAGGATTTTAGCTTTTCGCTGGTGGCTCTATTCCATAAACCCCATGAATATCAGGGGTCCAACTCTATACTTTTTTTTTATATGGAAATGTTTTGTATGCCATCTAATCAACATGTACACTCACCAGTGATGGCCCGGCGCACTTCTCTGGCTGCTTCTTCACGAGCCTCAACAGACGCCTGCTCGCTATACCAGGATGTGTGAGGGGTACAGATCAGGTTGGGGGCGTCCTTCAGGGGGCCCGTTGAAAAACTTGATGAGGAGGAAGAACTCGTTAACGTCCGTTGATACCGTGTGTACAAGTAAGGCAGCAACTTGGGCTCCGTGCAGCGCTCTTACCTGAACGGTTCTGTCTCGTGCACGTCCAGGGCGGCTCCACGTATCCGGCCCTCCTTCAGGGCCTGAGCCAGAGCTTTCTCGTCCACCAGCCCTCCTCTTGACGTGTTCACCAGAAACGCTCCTTGACGCATCTGTCAGAAGAGTAACAGATTTAAACCAACTGCAGCAAAACTTGCCATAAGGGCAGGAAAAAAGATAAAACCTCAAACCCCTGAAAAGATTTTTGTCTAAACAGGAGGAGGCAGGTGAAACTGTAGGAGTCTCACTGTAAAGCTATTATGCAGTTTTGCTGCTTGAAGCAAGCAGCTGCTTTAATACCTGCAGCTGCAGTTTGAGTGGCTGCCAAGCAGGGATGAGTTAATTAGTTTTCTGCTCATGAACACGACTGGCAGTGTTTGTATGATACACACTCTGCTTTACCTGTAAGGCCTTGGAGACTAAAAGGGTTTCATTCATCTGCTTTATATAATAGAAACAGATACATAAACATCTAGTGCAAGATTTATTTCTATAATCTACGACAACATGTCTAAAGAGCCAACAGCAATATTTAAATCATTATCGAACAACTGAAGTGGGTTTAGAATTGAGAAGGAAACTGAAGAAGAAAAAACGTAAACATGTCAATGATTTTGAAAAGAGCAAATTTCCCGTGTAACAAATAATTTTACTAAATCAATAATGAGTGTAAAATAATTCAGCATAGTTTGGTTTGGAGTCCCCATCAATGCCCAAACCAATATTAAAATAGCCTTTTTGAAGTTCTAATAAAAAAGGGGAGGAAGGATTACATGACGGATATCACAGAGTGTGTTAATAAAAATGCTTTCAGGGTCAATCACGTTAAGGTCTTCATACTTTATTAAAAATAAAGTATGGAAATGGCTCAGTTTCTTTTGATTGCCTTCATCTCCAGTCAAATTCTTACAAATGAAATAAATTGGTAGACAATGTTATTCTTATTAATAGAATATTGACATTAAAAACACACGGCAGTGGCTTAAATTCTATGTAAATCCTACTGCGATATCCTTCAGGGATCAGTTCTTTGACCTATTTGTGCTCTGTCTGTTCCTTCAAGGTTGAAAAACTTGACTTCTGATTGTATTTCATGTAAATAACATACAAGCCCAAATCTAATAAAATATGATGCCAGAACTCATTTTTATGCTCCTAGTGCATCAAAGATGATAAGATGCGGATGGCAAAAACGAATGAAAATCTTTTGTTTTGGACTTTATAGACTTGAAAAATCTGGTCCTTTATTGGGCTATTATAAATAAAATTATTGCAGCAAATTCCTGCCTACAACCAAGAGGAGCATATTAAGCTATCAAAACAGTGTGTATATATTAATTGAGAGGCACATAGCGCTGATAGTGGATATTTCATGCACCATGTTGAAAAAACATGCACCCTGTACCCATCTGCACACCCATCAGTCGCTCTCCGTTTAGTGGGCGGATGTGACAGTTAGGGGTGGTGACTCTTTAGATTGATCTGATACGCCAAATTTTCAGTCAAAATCAGGTGAAAGCCATCAGGGATTTGGCCTAATTAAAGAGGATGATGATCGGGGGACGTGAAGTGGATTCATAGCAGAGAAGAAAACGAGCCTGCAGCGGTGGAAGAGGACCAAGAAGCAGAAGAATGACTTCATAATCTGATCTGTTGATGCTGATTCTTTTAAATGTTAAAATAAGGATGTCCCCCTCCACCGTTTCATTACCACCAGATCTCATTAATGTGACACTTCAAAATTAACGGCGTATTAAAAAGCCCATCCCAGTAATGATTAGGAAGCGGTTTGTGTCTCCGCTGACCTGTTTGATGGTGAAGTCGTTGATGAGGTGGTGGTTGTGCTCGTTGAGGCTGCAGTGCAGGGACACGCAGTCAGAGTGTATGAGCAGGTCCTGCAGCGTGGCCATTCGCTGGAGGCCCAGCGAGCGCTCGACGCCGTCAGGCAGGTACGGGTCATAAAAGATTACGCTAAATCCAAACGCCTTGGCTCTCAGGGCCACAGCCTGGCCAACACGTCCTGAAAACAGCAGGACCCGGTTAAGGTTGGGAACAAATGATCCGACTCCAAGTCGTTATCGTTCTAATTAGGTTTTACATCAACTTCAGGAACGGCGTTCGCTCACCTAAGCCGATGATGCCCAACGTTTCGCCGCGGATTCGAGCGGCGCCTCCAGCCACCTCCCTGATCTGCTCCACGCTGGAGGCCCGGGTTCCCTCCCTCAGGGCTTGGTGCATCCAGGTGACCCGCCTGTACAGGTTGAGGATCAGACATAGCGACGTGTCGGCCGTCTCTTCCACCGAGGCTGCCGGCACATTACAGACAGCGATGCCTGCGTGATGGTGGGGAGAAGGAGGAGACGTTAGGCTCGCCTTGTCGTGCCGTGAAGCTGCTCGTTTCTGACGTCGCTCTGTAAACCTGATCGTCTCACCGAGCTCGGCGGCTGCTTTGACGTCAACGTTGTCGAAGCCCGAGCCGATCCTGACGATAACCCGTAGGCCTTTGAACTTTTCCAAGTCGTCTCTGGATAAAGTTATAGTGTGATACAGCAGAGCAGCCACAGCTTCATTTAACACCTGGGGAGGACAGATTTTTATTGAATTATCTAGCAAGTACATTTTTCAGGCAGTCATGATGTTTTCAGGTCATAAACCACTGATGCTGGTAGCTGATCTTGTTCTACCTTCTCATGTATCTCCTGTGTGGACTGAGCGTCGCAGAAAGCCACGGTCGCCACGTCTTTGAGGATGGGCATCTCCACAGTGCAGTCGCGCCCATCCAGCAGGGCCACCAGAGGCCGAGGGTGCATCGGCCCATTCAGGATGGGGGGTCGGATACCTGAGTTAATCAGAACCAGAAAGATGTTTTATGGAGGATCAAAACTGCCAGAATCCACAAAACGTTAAAGTTAACATTTTGTGACAAATTAACTCAGCAGTAGGAGTATAAATACATTTACATCTGCATTGCAAAATTCATATTTTACATATACAAATAAGTCATTTAGTTAATTAAATAATCTTTTTCCATCAGAGCAAGACTTTATGTGATCTGTTACATTAAGTCCAAAGCTGCACCGCTAAAGCAAATGGGTCCTCTCCGTCAACTGATTGGTCAGCTGATTACAGTTAAAATAATTCCAAGAACTATGAAACAATTAAGCAAGTACTAAATCATATATACATTTAACACAAACACTTAATTTAATTTCAATATTAATTTTCAATATTTATGATAAGCCTAACCCTACCCTACCCCTAAATTTAATTTCAATATTTATGTCATAAAATGTCCAACTATTAGAAATAAATTAAATGCATCAGTAAGTTATACAACTATGTATAAAGTTTTTTTGTATTTTACTTTTTATTTTTGGATTGTAAGATTTATGACCCTCTAAAGACGTGGAAGTTCCTACTAAAAGTTTATTAATACTACATAAATAATGATTTGAATTCCCTACTGCCGGCTTAAGAGGCCAAACACACAAAAGAATGAATGAATGAAACAAGACTAAATCTTTCCAGGCTTCCATAGAGTCTACATCTTTTTAACAATACTAACACCTTATTAATCCGGGCGGCGTGTAACCACTTGCTTTTCAAAATGACTAAATAGACTTAAGGTTAGTGAGTCAGTCTGCATTTTCCACGTCTGGCTTGCTCAATGTGATGTACAAAAAGAAAATCCCCCTGCACAAATAGCTGAATGCTTTACTCCTTAGAAAAACAGCGTATGACTCTCTTTTTCCAAACACCAACACAGAGGAAAATGTATGACTGCATGTATGCATCGATGTGATTTAAGGTTACGAAGTTACGTGTAACCAAATCTTTAATGGCGCATCCAGGAATCTGCTCTTCTTTGCAGCAAACATCTGGGTTGAAGCTCCTCTGCGTAGAGGAAAGATGAGACCCGGGTCAATGAAGTGGTCCAGTATCGTTTCTAGGAACTGGACCGGGGCACCGTGTGACAGACGCACACGAAAGAGCCTGGAAGGTAGCAGGAGAGGTGATGGTGTGCTACAACCGGGGGAGGGGTGGAAAACTGATTGATGTCTGGAAGGAGGTAGTGAAGGGGCTTCATGGGTTTATAGTGGGGGGGGGGTCAGTAGTGACCTACATCTCATGTCTAGAAGAGCCACATCTTCCAGTTATTTTGCCCTCTCTTCCCAGTATAAACACACCACTTGGTGGCAAATCTCATCCGTAGTCACTCTCCATTCTGCCAACCAAAGCAGAGCTGCCAAAACAAATTAATGCTGCAATTCTGCCAACGCACTGCAGAAACACTTATCGCAAACTGTCTTTTTTTTTCTTTCCTTTTTTTTTTCTTTACACCTCTTCCCGTTTCTGCTTCCTACGAGATTATTTTCTGCACTGTTATCTTGTCGCTGCCGTGCGAGAGGTGTGCATTTCATTGGAGCTGGAGTGCGGTTTGCTGGAACGGTTTTACTTGGACAGAAGGCAGGACGCCGTGGCGAGACTGCTGGGGAGGAACGGGAGCTGGTAGCTGAGGCGGGGAATCAAGTATTCAGGGTTTCTGCACATTTTCCATTTCAGGGACTCCAGACTTTCCCAGGCTTGGATTTTTAAACACCTCAGCCTCAGCTTTCAGGCCGCGTTGGAATCCAGGAACAAGCGAAGGACAAAGTGGCATTTAGGATGAGCGCACGGCCAACACAAATTCCTCTAAAATTTTATCTCCGCAAGCCGCATTTTATCTCCGTGAACCATGACACATGTGAAGCTTCTTTAGATTATGTGAACAAACGCCTGATGTGATCCACAACCATTTATTTATACATTATTGTTCATCTCATTGTAAAAACCGCTGGAGCTTGAGCTTGTTTTATTGTGACTCGTGTTCTCTCAACTTGAAAAAGCAGAATTTATCACATAGTCATATGAAGACAGGCCTCAGGCTCATGTTCAACACTTTCATGAAGTCATTATCAACTGGATCAAGATTATGTGACTTCAAGACATATTGTGACTTTAAAGATTTTGAGCTAAATAAAACTTCAAAGATCTCAAACTTGTGTTGCTGTGATGACTTCATTATAAACTAAAAACTGAATTTAATATACTGTTATATTAAAATACAAAGATCTTAAACTAATTGTGTGTATAATTTAGCGTTTTTAAGTGTTGAAATTCATTATAGGAGCTTCATTTTTTTATATGACATTAACATCAAATTAAATTACAGTTGCAAGTTTCAAGTGCTATGTCGGCAAAATGATTTAATAAGAAACTCCTTTTAGTCACAACAGTTTCAGGATGTTGAAAAAGATTAAGCCATTAAGATTTGATATCGCATATTGTGTTAAAAGATCTTAAGCTTGTTTTAATGAGATCACAATTTGAAATAGAAATATTAAGCTAGTCAGTTGCTGAAAGTTAAAGCACTGCATTCTCTGGAAATAACTGAAAATAATTGATTAGAAAATAAATTGCTAATTTTATGGAAGAATTCGTCAAAATCTGGTCTTGAAAATAACAGAACAGGGGAGAGTCTGTTTCTCCATACAATAAGCCTTTCCAGTAAATTAAGTTCACTCAAGAATCAAAAGGAAAGAGAAAAATGCAGGCCTGGATGTCCGATGCAGTCACTGGACGTTCATACTAGTGGACTGTATTAGGCAGTGTGATTCACATTAACTGCAGATGGCTGAAAAACGCTACCATGCCAACTGCATAACACACAAAGGGACAATTGCCACGCAGAAACACTTAAAGTGCTCCATCACAAAGAGCTCCTCAGAAAAAAAATACACAACCAAGTTGAGACTGCAGGGAAAGTAATTCGAGTAAAGGACACTGGCATAGCCAAGGCCTAGGAAGAACAAGCATGGCCAGACACACAATACAATTCATTCAGTGATTCATTCATTCTCCCTCTCTTTGCCTTTCTTCCCTCCACTCCCTCCTCCTGGTCGTATTTAGAGTAAGAGGAGGGGGGGAGGGGCAGCAGACGATGATAATGCAGCAAGCAGCAGTACTCCACCCAGACGCTGCTAGACACACGCTTATTCAGTTCCTTCAACGGCTGCGACAGCACCAACCCACACCGAGCAAGCGTCAAAGAGAAACAGAACACGCACACGTTTCTGCGCCACACCCAAACCATGCATGCCTCTCTCGCCCCCCACCGACACAACACTCACAAATCTAAAAAAATATTTTTAAAAATTAAATCGAAAACGCACGTAAAAAACAAAACAGAAAACACATGGGCAGTGGGCCTAACCTTGCATTGTGAGGTCTGTCAGCCTGTCTTCCTCTCTACGGCTCTTATTTTTCCTCCCTCTCTCCTGCCAGCCTGCTCTAGGCTGACTGGATCCCAGCTGTCATCCACGCCCAGCCCCTCCCCCATGCCCAGCCTCCAATCACAGGCGGCCCCATACAGACTCGGCCAACCAGCACTAACCTCATTAGCATAGCTGAGGCTGAGGCCTGGGGCGGTTTGGGCTGTTGTCATTTTTTAAAGAGACAGCTGGCCCGTTTCCCAGTAGCCTCGGCCGCAACCCCTTCACCTTGTCCTCTCCCTCTCACAGGTCTCTAGAGACTCTCCTGGAGGGCTTCCTTCATTTTTGTGCACAGTTATGTCCGATTCGCATCACCGTTACACAACAGCTTAAAACAATAACAATCACAGATGGAGGCACGTTGTCGTCCCCCAGTGCATGTTCTGGAAACGGAAAGTTGAATTACTGTCCGTCACCTTCACGATGAAACGGAGCGCACAGCAACTTCAGACAAACACTTCACTGCAAGCGCCACACAAAAGGAAACTAATAAAGGTTACGGAGGACCGCACCCAATCAATTCATTTGATCCATAAACCTAAAGCAAACAAGCCATTCTGAACAGTCAGCATTCAAAACGTAAAAGAAAACTTTGAAAAAAATTTAAGAAATGTAAAAAAAAAAAACTGCTTTAAAAAATATTTTTAAAGTTAAAAGTAAAATCTTCACTTAGTTTGAGAGAGCTAATTTACACTAGTCTAAGTCAAGATTATTTGTAAACCCCATTACAGCAACTCAAAGATGAACAAGTGTAGGAAACAAGTGTTGTGGTTTAAGAACAACTGCAGATGCAATTAAATCTGAGATCTAATCTTCTTCATAAACCCTCCTGCCGGTCTACATTCTTTACCTTCACAGATGCGGTCAAGTCTCTGCCGCTTGACGTGTTTGGTTTTGTCCATCAGAGCCATAGACCAAGGAGTCTTAACCTGGGACAGCGAAGAACAAGTCTGGGAGCTGGAGGAGCCTCTTTAATGACGTCCGCCTAGTATCACCTGCAGGTGCACACAGATAATCCAGTTGGTAAAGACACAAGGAGAGATCACTTGGTAGGAAACGTTGAGCATTAAACATGTGACAAACAAGCTGACAGGAATGTAATTTGTGCCTGTGAGTTTTTCAGATGTAGGATGAGTGTCCATCTCCTGGAACAGTGCTCGTTTGTTGGACTTCAGGCCATTTTTTCCCCCCAGCAGTTTTTAAGACATCCTAGATGTTTTATGACAAAATATTTACCTCCAATTGACCAGCTCATGAACCAACTCTGACGTTCACTTTCAATTTGGCAGAGAGGTGAAGGGCCGTTTTACTGCTTTGTCGACATATTTTGCTTGGCATCTTAACAAGATCCAGTTTAACAACCACAGGTCCAATATAAAACTCTGATCCTGAAGAGTCCAAGGCAATGTTTACATGAGCCCGCCGTCTAGAAACTGCTGATATATTTGATTGCGGAAACGTTCCACATTCAAACAAACGGTGTCGCTGTTTAGTCTAGACCGCCAAGACGCCTCGAATCCACTGTAGTTGTCATGCAAAGGCGATGTTTTAACATGCGTCGAAACGCATGTTAAAACATCGTTTTAAATGTTTTAACATGCGTTTTAAACGCATGTTAAAACATCGACTCTTAGCTTCCACCTCGTCCTGCAGCCTTGCCTTCTGTGAATGTGCTTTCACACCAGCAGAGTACTTCACACCTCCGCAGGGGGGTATTCCCAAAAGTTAAGGTCTTAGACGCAGCTTCAAGAAGTTTCATTGTTAAGGGCTCCAATCACTAGAGAGAGAGAGGCTGGATAGCAAGAAAAATGTTCCGGTTTCGCTGAAAACCAGCTCTATGCAGATGGGGGTCAAAAGAAGACAAAGAAAATCTGCTGGGTTTGGTGATGAGAGTATTTGTAGGTGAATTTGGTCAGAAAGCAAAATGATAAATGAGCGGGATGAAACCAAAGCTGGATTGTGGAAAATTAGAGATGAAGGATCTCATTTAAATATAAAACTGCTTAGAGTGATGAACAAATCAACTAAACCTAAAAAAAAACAGTAGGTAAAGGGAATAAAGTCAGTAGCTTGATAAGTCAAAGTAGCCCTAAGTCAAAGCTTGATAATTGATTAAATCTTCTAGACTTCACACAACCTCATGGGAATCTTACAAAGCTATTTGTTTGGCACAGCTACGTTCAGACCCTCAACAGCACAAAAGAGTGACAGCATAAACTGACACCGAGACATAATACTCAAGTATTATATCTCACTAGTACATAGTTTTCTGTATAGCTGTACATACAAATCGGCTACATATCGGTAGAAACGTATTTAAATAAAAATCACTGCTGAATTGTGGGCAGCAGCCCCGTGAAAGGTGGAAATCAGTTGACAGAACCTTCGGTTTTTTTGTTACATGTTTGAGCTTGTTAAGAAGGTGGAGTAATAATGGTCTCTAACTTGCCAAAGTTAAATTGTGCTCTCAGTAACAAGTTTGGCCTTCAAACAGAGGAAAAAAATGAAAAAAAATCCTCTCACAAGGGTGTAAAGTTTTTGCTGCCGCCTTATTGTTGTGCGACAAAAAGAAGAAAACAAGGTAAAAGAAAGAACTTCCAGCATAACGTGCTCCGTCTCTGTGGAAAGGTTGGTGCTGGAATAGGCTTCGACAGTGAACCTACTGGTAGCACAAAAAAGCGGAGTGAAGAAAGACGAGTGTTTGATATCACTGCTGATTACTTGAATGAAACGCTGTTGGATTCCTCTGGAAAGCAGATTGTATTGGGATAACTTGGGCTGATGTGAATCAAATTTGAAGTAAATTAGATTTCGACACAATTATAATCGTACGCCAGGGCAGATTGTCTTGCAAAAAGCTTTTGGATGGCATTTGTTGTTAATGGGCTTTCTGTAAACAAGCTGCAGATGTTTATTTTTTTTACCAACTCAATCACACCTTCTTTGTACATCATTTTAGTCAACAATACTCCGCCTTGCTTAGACTTATGTGACATAAAAAAAATAAAAGATAATAAACATTTAAGGTTCAGCCATGAACTGAAGTTGACCATGAGATCCAAGTAAACGAACTGATATAAAAATATGAAAAAGAGTCAAAAAGAAAAAGGACAACAACTCACCTGGAAAGCGTCTTGTGTGCCAAGAAGGTTGACAACTTAGTTTAAACTGTAAACAGGGCAAAGATAAACAAACATTAGATGTAACAAATACCATGCAGTTAGCGTCTCTGCAGGCAACTTATTACGGTAAGAAATTCTGACAAAACTTCAGCATTTGAATTATATTTATTTTCGTTTTACTGTGTAGTTTTTCACACTTCAGGTTAGCGTGCTACAATTTAGTTTAGGAGTTAATTCTAAATGAGGGTTTTTTTGGTCATGTTTCACACTATAAGTTATGCAACTGAACTTTATTGCAAAAGCACCCCCCACACACACTAATGCGAAATGCAGCAATACATGGTTTAAACATTGCCAAAATAAAGCAATAATACAACAAAACAAATATTTTAATCTCCATCAAATTCATTACGACCGAGCATGTTAAAGATTGTATTTCTGAGTAACATTAAAATGGCTTCACGCATTTGAACAACACTATTATACAGTGTGCTTTTGTTTCCAAAAATAAAATGAATCGCTCAGGTGAGTCATGTATTCTTAGCCAAGTAATGAGTTATGCTTTAGATACAAAATTGTGCATGCTTAAATTTGTATGCAAAATTGTGAATCAAGCTTTTCCCCGCAGATAACAATTTCCTGTTCTCTTTCTGGTCTTATCTACAGATTCAGATTATGTTCTCCTCAGAAGGAGAACATAATCTTAAAAAAAAGAGAGAGAGAGAAAGAACTGTCCTGTAGATTCTTTGATATGATGGCGGTACTAATTGCAACAGATAATTAACAAATAAGATTTTCTCAATTTGTGCATTAAAGTACATGTCCATCACCTTTGTTTGATTTTAAATAAAACAAGACCATTAGAATATATGGTCATTTCACAATAAAAGTAACTTTTTATATGAACAATTGGATCACACACACATAGCGCTTTCTCTTTGCTTTTTCCCCCTCAATGAAGTAAACGTCTTTGTGATGTCCTGATCAAGATGGTGTGATTAACTAGCTATTTTTTTCGCCAATATTCGCTTAAGTGCTTTTGGCCTAATGTTCTTTACAGTTAAAACCTGAATAAACTTTCTACTAACTTAGTGCAACTTTATTTAAAGTGGAAGCAGATGTGTACTCTGGCTCTAACCGAAATTTAGATTAAATAGGAGATAATGATAATGGGTGGATAAGTTTGTGCATGACTTCTGCTAAAATTCCTACTGATAAGGTACCGTTAACCAAGTAGTTAGCTGACGAAGCTAGTTAGCTTGTTTCTCCTCTTTCAAACAGCGGGGTAATTCTAATGAATGGCAGAGACATACATTTCCTCACAGTTAAAGTTATTTTACAATTTCTAAAAGTTATGCGTGAACATACTTTTACCCCAGTGTGCCCACCGCAGCTTGTTCGCCAAATACAAACTTCTGAATCGCTATCCAAGTTAACTCAATCCATAGCACGGGAGCTAGCTGCCCGCTAACCCAAACACAAACACTCCACTACTACAAGTGGCAAACATTCTCAAAGAGCCAAAAAACTTTCTAAAGTACTGAATAAATCAAGTATTCCACGTCATATTGCTGCCACCAAGTTAATAAATGTAAGTATTTTTTCGTGACGACATATGTGGGGCGTTTAAGTGCTGCTAGTGTTAGCTAGCCATCGCCGTTAAGTGTGGTGTGGCTGGGTCTGTGGGAGAGATGCAGGCGGAGGGGGAGCCCATTTCGTCCGATTTGTTATCAGCGAGTGGCGCTACAATGTGAAATGTGTGACCCAGAAGCTGAGCAAATCCTTCCATTCGCAAGGAGATTCAAACCCCTCCACCCCCCCGAAAGCGAATACAACTTGTCGTACTTTGCCGCAAACACGCGAGTTGTGAGAAAAATGGCAGTTATTTACCCCAGATAAACTCTTTCAGGAGTGCCGAGACAGTGTGAGTCCGTCCGTGGTGTTCCCTCTCTCCCGATCGCCATGAAATTAGACAAAAGAGGAAGTGGCTTGTTGATGAGGGGGTCAGACTGTCTGTTTTTTAAAAAAAAAGCGGCCGTCTGCTAGAAGGAGCGCCCTCACCTTCCACGGCGGAGCGACACAAAATATATATGTGCAGGACAAGTTAGCAAAGACCGCTTTGGTGGACTTAATAGGCCTTTCAACATGTTTCAGTCAGTTTACAACTGTGAACGGAAACATGTCTGCACTTTTTCCACAAAAGAGGGCGACTTCTACAGTAATCAAAATATGCAAGATAATAAATAAATAATTTTTAAAAAGACAGAAAAAAGTGACTTTTTTCGCATAATACACGAGTTCTTTTCATAATAAATTACTGACTGCAATTTTTAAAAATATATATTCATTTTGTCCCCATTTTTAATTTTTGCACATCTTGGCATTAATTTTTGTTGCTTTATTTTTGTCCAGTTTTAGAGTAAATTATATGTAAATCTAGATGTAGGTAGTTATACTTTTCACTATCTATTAGAAACAACTGTATGAGGATTTTCAGTTTGAAAGTAAAAAAAAAAAAACTAACCATCTAAGTTATATGTATAGTGTATAAAGGTTGAACATCAGTCTTCATTGAAATGTGAAAGCAGCTTCTATCTTCAGTTCCAAAACTAAAACCCACAAACTCAGGGATGTTTGACCTGAACAAGAAATTGACATATGAAATATATATTATTCTACATTTAGCATGTTGCTGCTGCATAGCAAAGATGAAATGATTACGCATATTTAACAAGATGCTTAATGATATTAGGGATTTAAACTGAACAAATGAGTTTTGACACTTGGATTTTTATTTAGTCTTGTAATCATAAACTTGCTTGTGTAGCATTTGGAGAGGCTGATGCAGCCTGTTGAGATGCTGTCACTGCATTCTGTTTTATAGGAACGATTTGAGCTCTTCTGTTACTGACAATATGGAGAGCTGGACCACTGTATTTCGTAAAAAAAAAAAAAAAAAAAATCTAAATTTTAAATTAGGCTATTGAAGGTGACATGTAATATATCACAAGACTCACTGGGCAATTTACCAACTAAACTGGAAAGTAATTGCATTTCATCTCTTAGAGCTGATCAGTAAAAAAGTTTTGGCACAGTTGTGCTCTACTGCATTGCAGAGAGAAAGCTTTTGGCCTAATTTCTGGCCTAAGAGCTTTCTACATAGAGTTTGATTTGTCTCGCTGAACCCCATCTTCCTCCCACGGGCCAAAAACCCGACTGTCAGGTTGGTTGGTTTCTAAGGTGCGTTAACACTGCAGCCTGAAGTGACCCAATTCCGATTCTTTGGCAATTCCGATTTTTTTTTTCTGCGGGCCGTTCATACTGCCAGTAAACGGTATGAATGTATGTGTTCTGCATCCATCCATCCATCCATTTTCTCCCGCTTATCCGGAGTCGGGTCGTGGGGGCAGCAGCTTCAGAAGGGAGGCCCAGACTTCCCTCTCCCCAGCCACTTCTTCCAGCTCCTCCGGGGGAACCCCAAGGGGTTCCCAGGCCAGCTGAGAGACATAGTCCCTCCAGCGTGTCCTGGGTCTTCCTCGGGGCCTCCTCCCGGTGGGACGA
>CAEGAF010163895.1:0-13546 GCA_903067075.1 Micropoecilia bifurca | reverse complement strand
AGTAATACAGCAGTCACCGAGTTTTACTGTTATAATACACAAGCAAACACCGCATTTAAAAAAAAAAAAAAAAAATATATATATATATATATATATACCACTTTGTAAAAAAAAGACTGCAAAATTGTTTGCAATTATAGACGAAGTCAAACGAAGTCAACTACAAATATTTCAAAACATTATTCACAGAACAGAAAGTGTTCTTATTTATTTTTTATTTCGCCAAGGATGTGGCAGAAAGAAACTCCAACTCTTCATCCAACCCAAGTCCAGATGGTTGTTCCAGGTCCGGCTGGCGAGCTGCGAAAGTCGTCTGACCGGTTTTCGCGAAACTGGTCAGACGACAAAAGAAGGGGAAAAAAAGCAACTGATAGACGAAAAAGAAGGCGTGGCTTAGAATGAACAGGTAGAAAAGGAGACCAACTGCTACGGTTCTTAATCAGTAGCTCCGCAGAGCTGAAGGCAGCAGATCGGCGCGCTGAGAGGATCCAACAACATGGCTTTAGACAGGTAAGAAATAACTAACTTACACTATTTACATCTGTGATTAATTCATCAATAATCTTCACAGCATAACAAATAAAACGTACTTGGTTCTGTTGATGATGGCATGAGGCTCCAACTCAAAGCGCCTAGATGGAGCAGCGCCATCTTTCTTTGTTTGCACATGATGTTGGTCCCACGTGTGCAGCTGAGCTCAGGAATCTTATGTATAAATGCATGTGTAGATTTTCTGTGTCATGCAATAATACAGTATAACTGCAATTTTAGTAAATCCTGTTTTTAGTACAGTGAGATTTTCTTCAAAATCGTGAAATCAGTGACGTCGTCATTTCTTTGTGACTCGGTGACATAAACACTCATGTTTATGTCATGTTTATTTTATTTTTTTCTTATAATTAACTATTATTAGAAATTAATTATTTCTCTTATAATTAACTTACCTTTTTTCACTATGGACCTTTTTGTGTCTGGAATGAAGATTGATTGATTGATTTGTTCACTTGAAATTGTTTAACTGAAACTTTGTGAACACAGAACCATCGTTTTTAAATCTTTTTAAATGAGAAGCAGAGACCAGATGCTTTCTGAACAAATATATGTCATGTATTTTTCTCAAGATAATGGAATAACTATAGCCTGTTAATGATTTGATTAAAAAGGATGTGAATGTTTCCTCTTTATTTACTCCATACTGGAAAGTAACTTTTAATGCATCTAAAATCCAGCTTTACTTTAGCCAACAATCTGCTGATATAACCATCTATCTGACACAAAGATACTGAACTTGATGGAAGTTGTGCTGAATTTAAGATCATTCAAATGGTTAAAATTACATTTAAATTAGAGAATGTGCAATGCTTGAAAAAATCTAAAACATTAAAAAGATATAAAGCCAGTAAGAGAGTTACATTTCAAGACAAAATTTAAATTATCCTAAAAATAAAACTGTTTTACACTTGTCTGCAGCATAAAGTCCAACAGAAGCTAGCAGTAAAATAAATAGCTTAACTATCAATGAAGAATGGACTAAATCTGGTATGTATGGATGCTGCAGATGAAGCATTTTTCATCTTGTAGGGACAGATTTTTTTAATTTATTTTTTACAGATAAATGACATAAAGAGGTACAGAAATCCATTCCCTATAATTAACGATGTTTCTGCTTTCATCCGCAAACATCGCCTCACTTTTACTCAAACGCAAATCATCTGCAACACTAATAAGAAAACAATTGATCCCAAAATGTTTGAAACTATCTGAAAATATCACAGTTGTACAAAACAATTTTTCAACAAAAAATCTGACTAGTGAGAGATTGTTGACTGTTTTGTTTTTTACATTTTTAGCTTATTACATCTATATCTCTAATATATCTATTATTAGAGATATTTGCCTTTGTTTTGCTCATTTCTTTTGTTTCCTGTCCTACAGGTGGAGGCTACAGTTCACCTTGTGTCAGTACGTCACTGATACTCTGACTTACATGGCAACGGTGAAAGATTTTTATGAGACATTCTCAGATTGGAAGGACTGCAGGGAAATGGAGTATGTGAAAATGATGCATATCAAAGAAATGGCTGATAAAATTGACCCCACTTTTGCCAAGTCAGAGGGAAAATTGCCGTCTTTTTGTAATTACGTCAAGAGCAACTTCCAGCTCAAGGCGGAGAGTAAACGTTTATATCTGGAAAAGACCCTGGGTGAAGTGCTGAAAAACACGCTGGGAGGTCTGGAGAAACTCGACACTTTCTTGGATGCAGTGGAGAAGCTGGCGGTCACTTCGCTCCATGTTTTCACTGAGAACCAGATCATCCACCTTCCTGAAAAGATCAGCTGAACATCAGCTTGAACATCAGCTTTGATGATGTTCAAGCTGTGATCAGCTCTGCACAACAAGTCTGTCCTCTGGTCCTGGAGTTCAAAAGAGATGCAAACCTTCTTCCTCCCAAACCTTCACAATGTGGAGGTTCTGGCATTGCAGCTGAAGAACTACATAGACAACGCCAGCAGGATATGTGTGATTCACAGCCAGAGGTAATTTATATTATTAAACATAAAGAATGAACTATGATGTTGTTTTAAATAAAATAACATTTTATGCTTTTATCTTCCACAGCTTTAACTTTGACATCAGCATGGAAATAGCTGAAAAAGCTGCAGTGAATTCTGATGACTTGTGTGAAAACGACACGCAAAAGATGATAGATCAGATCAAGCTACTTGACAAAATCAGGTAATTTTTCACTATTTTTTTTAGTTGAATATTTGCAAGGAAGCTGGAGGCTTGGCCTGAAGGAGAGGAGATGAATTAACTTGATCTGCTGTTATTAAAGGTGGTGGAAATGACAGATGAGTTGTCTGCACTAAGGTGTGGTGTTACAATCAACCACCGCTGTTATAATGGCTAATAGCAGCGGCAGCTAATCAACCACAGTGTTTGGTTATTAATAATCGCAAAATAAACACTAAGCCTAAAAACATAACATTCTAAGAATGTTCTGTTCTCTGTATGGAAAATGTTTGTATTTTGGGGCGTTGAATCCTGAAGCGTTGTTATCAGTTGCTATGGCAACGAGTGTGCGTGCAACGTCGTCAACGCAGAAAGCGATAAAAACAAAAAGTAATTTTGAGTTGTCCTTTAACGGGTTTTTTTGTGTTATTCTCCCCTTTTGCTGTGGCGCATTACATTAATAAATTAATTGTTAATTTATAAAGAATCGTCTTTCTGCCCATAGTGTGGTGCGCATGCGCAAAATCTCCGTATAACCGTGTATAACATGCACTTATGTCAAAACATTTTTTTTGTTTTAATGTGCGCAATCTTCGAACAATAAATTTCTTGAATGAATTATAATTATCTTGCATATAATTTTTATTCTGTTTTTTTTTTCTTTTCCACTTCATTATATATTTAATTTGTTCCCCAGGATGGACAAGGACTTTCGGATGGAGATCTTGTTCCAGGATGTCTCTTCAGCTGCTTTCATCAGCATATTTAAAGAGCAACAACCCAAACTGCTAAAGTTCCTGGATGAGGTGGAGAAATGTGCCGTTCAGTTGGACAAGATGAACAAAGGAGAAAAGATCTCCAGCATCACAAGTAGCTCAGTGGGAACCACTGGAGGAATCCTCTCCATCGCTGGTTTGGCCTTAATGCCAGTCACAGCCGGAGTGTCTGTAGGACTGACCATCGCCGGTGTGACGATGGGGGTAACAAGTGGAACCAACCACTTGGTAACCACCTTAACAAAGGTTGGAGTTAATTCTACTCAACAGAAAAAAGCAAATAAAGCCTTTGAACAGTTCTATGAGGATTTCCAAAAGGTCCAGAATTCTCTTGATGAGGTGATTAATCTGGAGCAAAGTGACATAGACGTGTTGGTGGGAGTCGTCAATAGTGCTATGGAACTATATACCATAGGAAAGGGTATTGATGACATTGTTGATAGTGCTTCTGCGTTTGCTCTCACCAGTGAAGCCAGAGCTGGACTCATTGGCCTCAATTTCCTCTTCCTTGGCATGAATATATACTTTCTCACCACAGAAAGCCTGAGTCTGGCTAAAGGCACCAAGACCAAAGTCTCAAAGTTCCTCAGAGCCAGAGCTGCATTGTTCCGCTCGCAGATAAAGTCATGGGAGAAGATCTGCAACTCTTTGTGTCGAAGCAAACTGACCAAAGAAGAAAACAAAAATATCCTACAGATGGCATTTTTCAAGAGGACATTTAAGAAACTAAACGGATGGGAATAAAAAGAATAAAGTAGAATAAAAGGATGGAGGACATTGAAAACTGATGAACTGTCCAGGGTGACTCTGCCTCTCGTCTGGAACGTTAGCTGGAGATTCACCAGCATCTCCTGACCCTATTAAGGGACCAGGGTGTTAAGAAAACGGATGGATGGATGACACTGAAAAAAGTACAACATAATGGAGGAGCACATGCTGAAGGTGGATTGTCAGAAGGAGCAGGAGCTTCTTAAAGAGACAGAAACCTAATTTCAAAGCGTTGAATTGTGGAGTTAGATTCTTTTTTCATATTTGATATAAACAGCATTTTTATAACAACTGGAGGTAATTGATTGTATCTTGTTTGTGCTATAAAATGGCAACTTGTGTCTGGAAAATACTAAATGTTGCCTCTTATTTAGTTTATTCCTTTGCAAATGAGACTATTTAAAATAATGTAAACATACATTTCCATATGTGCTTCCAGAAGAATTTGATTTGTTTTCATTTAATGTTTTATGTTGTTTCTATACAAAGGATAAAAAAATGTTTGCAATGTTATGTATTTTAGGTTAAACTTTGTTTTCTCACTATATATTCCATATCCTCCACTAAATAGACAAATATGTTTTACTTATGTTTATGTCATTAAAAAGACTGAATGCAGAACAATAATGAGTCCAATTTGATTTGTCTTTGTGTATTTATTGCTGTTAAAACTTCATTATCTTATTTTACTGTTTCCAGTTGAAAACCTATTTTCATGTCATCTATCAGATGGAAAGTTAAACCATTCTGGTGTTTATTTGACAGATGCTGTAAAACGTCAGTATTCATTTAATGAACACATGAAGCTGGAGGTGTGAAGCTTGTAAAAATTAATGTTCACATATTTTCTATTAAAACTAAAACATTTTCAGGTGGTTTAACTTGAAGATAAAAATCCACCTGCTGCCTTGAAAATGCAATTAAAAGTCAACAAGAAAATAGTTTTGATTTTAACTCATAACTTAATGAAGTTGATTTAAAAACAGGAGACACGTTTTCTAAACCAATTAAGTGAACTTGCCTCACCTTGTTAAAGAGCCACATTTCTCTGCTGTTTGGACTGAGCCTTTCACCAAATGCAACAACAAACTCTTACACTTCATGTTTAGTGTGAGTTAACATCATCAAGTCAAATAAGGTCATTTGAGTTAAAGTCCAATTTTAATACCAAGTATTTTGTCATTTTATTTGTAGTAAATAAAGACAACATCTCATTTAATTTGGGAGAATCTTAAATATTAAGTATTATGCAGTTAGAATAATCAGACTGCTGAGCGTCATTTTATTCAGACCAAACAGTAATTTGTGTTTAGTTTTAACATTTTCACACTCATGATAAACAACAGCTGCAAACCGATTAAGTTCAAGATAAATATTTCCCAGTCTGCAGCAGATGTCTGACTTCTTCTCAGACAGGAAGTGTGATGTGTTTACTTCCTGTGGTCAGATCGTTATCTACAGCACTAAGACAGTTCAACAGTTTATCTTTTACTTTAAACTCAAATCTAACAATATAAACTCAATAAAATAATCATCCAAACTCAAAGTTTAAGCTGTTTGAATGTAACCAGGGGAGCATGATGTGGGAAGCATCTGAGAAAATCATGAGACATGTTGCTGCTGACATTTTATTTAACCATTTACAGGATTAGAAATAAGTATTTTATATATTTTCCACTGAATTATTTCCATATTTATATTTTCTAGATGTCTGCCTCAGGTCTGTGGCTCCATTCATATGGAGAATCATCACGTATTTTTCTCTCTTTCTGTAGGTGTTGAAGCAGACTTGTTCATCAACTCTTTTCCTTTCTTTTCCATCTCTGTTGCATTTGAAATAAACCCAAGAAAATGTCTAATCATTTTTATACACAGCTCTGCAGTGAGGCGATTTCACTGAGCCCCGTTGAAAACCTGCTGGTTCTTCATCAGATGTTGATTTCTGATCTCTTCCTGAGTTAAAACATTAATGTTGTTTTTTCTAAATGAATAGAAACTTGTTTTCTTTGGATTACTTGAGGTCTGAAAGCTCTGCTTCTTTGTTATTTTGAACATTTCTCATTTTCTGCAAATAAATACAAAATTTTTACGTGGAATTTCAGAGACATGCTGTCAGTAGTTCATAGGATAAAAGAACGATGTTAATTTTACTCAAACATAAACCTATAAAGAGTAAAATCACAGAAATTGATTACTTTAAGATAATTTTTTCCAGAGTTATATAATCTGAAAGAGAATCTGTTAGTTTTCTCCTCAGCCTTTAATGAATTTCAAACTGCTGGGGAGAAAATATTAAGTTAAAATAAAAAGATGCTCTGAATTTAAAAAAAAAATTAAATATAGAAGAATTAAATTTCATCATGTCACAGGATTTGCAGCACATTTAACATTCCTGCAACATGTCAGAGATGATGATCAGCAGCAATAAGATGCAATCATATAGAATAAAGGGTTACTATTATTAGTGTCATTTTTTAATAATTAAACTTTTAAGTCAAAGTCGCATTAAAATGATCAACCTTGCCTTAAAAGTGTCTTTATTTACTGAATGATTCTTCACACCAAACATTCGCCTCCTTCATGTTCTGTCAGTTTTATGGCTCTTAACATAAACCGTTGGCGGTTTATTCCTCGTTTCCGCCGTCGGGGTAAAACGGCGTTTCCAGCACGGCTTCCTTCTTGCCGGACGTCGGCAGGCCGGCGCTCAGCGACTCGTGGATCTTCCTCCATGACTCCATCTCCGAGCTCCACAGGGCGGACCGGGCCCGGATGAACTGCGACACCTCGGACTCGCCGCCTCTGGCCAGGCCAATGCTGTCCTTGCAGATGAAGAAGATGTCCATGCCGAGGAAGAGCGCGTTGACGGCGATCAGGCCGGCTCGGGCCGACTTGGAGGCGGCCAGCGATCCTTTAACGGCCGCCTGACCCACATCTGGGATGTCGGACGCCAAGCGGGGGAGACTCCGCAGAGCTTGCCCCTCCTGAGCCGCCACCTTCCCGGCGCTGGACACAACCTCCTCGCTTTTCAACAGTTTGGCAGCAGAAGCGAAATCAACGATTGAATCAATGCTTTTCCCGACTGTCCCCAGTTTACACACAACTTTCCCGGCTCCCAGAACCACGTCCATGTTGCTGGTTTCCACTCTGGTGATGGTTTGCTGCATCACCTCCTCCAGACATTCCTGCAGCCTCGTCACGTCGTCCATGAAGCTCTGGAAAACCTCGCTGGCTTTCTTCTGGCAGGTGTGGTTGACGCCCACCTCGGTGGCCGTGGTGACGATGCTGTTGACCCCGCTGGTGACCCCCATCCCGATGCCGGTCAGGGTCAGGGCGAGAGACACTCCGGCCGTGAACGGGATCAACGCCAAGCCGACGATGGACAGGACGCCGCCGACGGCGCCCACCGAACTGCCCACCACGCTGGAGATCTTGGCTCCTTTGTTCATGCTGTCCAGCTGGACGGCGTTGGCCTCCAACTCGCTCAGGAACGCCGACATCCGCGCCTCGCGCTTGGCGAACTGCTCTGTGAAGTCGTGATGCGAATCGTCCTGGAACAGGAACACGGTTCGGAAGTCTGGATCCGTCCTGAGACCCGAAGAGAGAATGGATCATTTAGATGTTTCACTTAAAATATTCAGTATTTAGAGCAGGAAGTGTAAAATCCTCCACCGTCCTTCAGGGTTTGAACACTTTTCCCACAAATTCAAGCACTTTAAGAATTTTATGGTAATTCAGGAAATCAAGTACAATAAGAAAAGGGAGTTTATGATAAATCTCCTTTAAAACATTTAAAATAAAATAATGCTTCATAAGTGATGCTCTGCTTTGTGTCACTTTGTGTTGAAATCAGGTAAGTTCACACATTTTTCAGTCCCACACTTTGGAGATAAAAATCATAAAAGTGAACTAAAGAAAACGGTTTTAAGACAAATTATTAGGTTAGTAGTAAAAATGTAAAATACAATTACAGAATAATGTCATACAAGTTCTAATTATGAGAATAAAATCAATATAATACAAGAATATTCAAAATAGTTTAAGAAGAAAGTCATATTACTTTACTTTTGTAATAAAATCATATTATGACTTTATTAATATTTGACTTTATTTGTTATTATTTTGACTTTAATTTCATAATATTAATACTTTATTCTTGTACGATGTTATTCTGCAATTTTATGGGTTTTATAATAACAAAAATATGTAAACAGCAAACACAGTTTATAATAAATACCACTAATTACCACGATACAAAAATATAAAACAATGAGTTGAAATATTTCTAGTTTTTCCTCCAGAAGTTGCTTCAGGTTGATTTTTTGTTTCCGCCCAGGGATGAAATCACAAACCTGATTTGATGAAGCTGGTTGATGTGATCCAACATCTTCTGAACATCATTTTCAGGTAAATCCACACCGAGGTTCACCTGAGCTTCTTCACCCACCAGCTGTAAGGAAACGTCACTGAAGCAGCTGTTAAAGACACAGTGACACGTTTTTATAGGAAGCCGTAGTTCAGGACATTAACTACCAAAACCCCATATATAATACCTCAAAGAAAAAGGTATTATTGGGGCTGAATCCAAATGCACACAGAAGACCTTTTATTTACTAAAGGTGGCCTATTAGACTTCCTTGAACCAGTTAGGATCAATATATGGCCTAAACAAAACCTGTTCACTACAGTTTTTGCACAAACTCATCCTTAAACAGTGAGAATGTATTCTGCTCAGGTTAGAATGAGCAGTTTTAGGGCCTCCATGTCAACAGACGCACAAAAACAAACTGTGCATCTTTGAAAAGCATTAGTGGAGCCTCCTGCACAACCAACATGAATGCAGCCAAGTGGTTTCTTGATGGTAAAAAACAACAAAACACTTGTCTTTGTGCATGAAAGAAAGCACAACAAAATAAAAAAAATAGCAACTCTCAAATGCAGGTCAAATTATTGAATAAAATACTAATTAATAAGTATATTTATTATTATACTTGTAAGTATATTTCAACGGATATAAAATATGGATGTTACATATGGATGTAAAGGATAAATAAGTAAATAAATAAATTTGTGCAAAATGTGAAGTCTTCATAATAGTTTTCATAAGGTTTCAAAATAAAATAATGTTTCATAAGTGATGCTACTTTGTGTTGAATTAAACGTGTGAAGGATTCTGGTTGAGTTGCATAAACACGCTGCATGACCTTAACCAGTGACCTCACCTTTTCTCCATCTTGTCACAGATGTTCTTGGCCGTCTGGATGTACCGGTCCAGCTGGTGAGCCATCACATCCACGTTCTGCAGCTTAGGCAGGAAGAAGACGCCGGCGTCTCTCTTAAACACCAGCAGCAGCGGGCAGATGAGGCGCGCGGCGCCGACGGCCGCCTGGACGACGTCGGCGCCGACGTCTCCGGGCAGGACAAGCGTCTGGTTCTCAGCGAAGACGTGCAGCGAAGTGACCGCCAGCTTCTCCACGGCGTCCAGGAAGCAGCCGAGTTTCTGCAGCCCGTCCAGCGTGTCGCTCAGCACCGCCGCCAGCTCGCCCTGCAGCGCCGCCAGCCGGCTGTCCGCCGTCAGACCGCTAGCCTTGTTCTTCACGTACTCCACAAACGCCTTCCCCTTCTGCTCCGACTCAGTGACGTGGCTGAAGTTCAGGTTCACCTTGTCCGCTCTGTCTTTGATGTCCAGCATCATGTCCAGCTCGGTTTCCCTCCACAGCATCCATTTGGAGAACATGGCACAGAACCCGCCGGCCAGCTGCATGCAGGCCAGCGTTTCTGAGGCGTAGCGGCTCAGAGCCTCTGCCAGCTCCTTCCTGTGGAGCGAAACGCAAGTTATACGTCAAATTAAGAGATTAATAACAACAAATATGACAGTTTTACAACGACATGTAAAGGGCAGTGGAGATAGAAAAGAAGCTGTGCAAAATATTTTGAATTCTCGGAAATTTTCCAGTAAGAAAAAAGGAAATTTCTGCATTTTAAAAAGTCAAAAATATGATTTAAAAAACCTTGGAAGTTTCTGAGATTAAAGAGTCAAACATGATTTACTTTTGAAATTCAGAAATGTTTTGCTAGAAAGTTTTTTCTAGAAAATTCTTAATATTTCAAGCTCAGAAATGTCCAGATTTATTTATGTTTTATAATTGTTTTAAAATTAATTATAACATTTCTGAGTTTTTGGGCAGAAATTTAGAACTTTTTTTCCATGTTTGACAACTTTTTTACATGGGTGCAAATACAATACACCCACAATACATAGGTAAAAATATTGCAAAATTCTTAGCAAATATTTCTAAATTAGAACCACTGGGGGAAAAAATCTCTAAAAATAATTCTACAGCAACTGATTAATGTGAAAAGATGCTGAATATAATTTAATTTTATGAGAACTCATCAAATGAGTCTGTGGTTTTCATTTTTTAGTTTATTCTGGGTTTTGTCATGACATTCTGGCTCTACGGCTAGAAACCACAGAAACCATTAATCAGAAGTAAAATGAGTTTGACACCATGACATAAAGTATTATTGAGTTATTTTTCATTCCAAACATAAATTTGCAATAAAAGTTGTTAACCACAACATTCATTATTTTAGTATTTTTAGTAATTTCTCTCTTTACAAAGCTGAAAAGAGAGAAAATACAAAGATAAGAACAGAGGCTCCTAAAGCTTCAAACATCCAAAACTGAAGACGGTTCTGTCCAAGTGACATTTTTTGAATATCTAAAGATTTTCAAATCGCTCCAGTGACTTTGGCTGTGATGAATCTCCACCATCTGCAGCATTTACCAAATCAAAACATCCTCAGAAGAAGCAGCTTCAACATTATTCCGGTCAAGATTATCTGGATAAGTTTAACTCTTCATTACTGATGACGTGGTGAAAAGAATAAAGTCAAAGTAAATGATGTTACATGTAAACGACATCAATAACCCAAACTGCAGTAATTACAGCTTAGCCGAACTGAATAACCTGGAAATGGTTGCAGATTAAATTCTCACCACCATCTCACCACAATCACTTCCTCCTCTTATAAAAGCCTCTTTTCTACTGACACCATCTGAAAACTGGTTATGTTCAAAACATGAGTGGCACTTTAAACATGCGAAGCTTAGAGTTTCAACAACATGGTTGTTTTTTACTCTTTTACTCCAACTTTTTAATTACATTCCTTAAATATACCGCTGTCGTGTACTTTTTATATTTTCACCATTTAAAGCTTTTTGAATGTCGTTTCTTGTTACTTAAATATAAAGTTGCCTTTATTTGCATTAGTCGCACTCAGTTCTAGGAACTGACCACTAGAGGTCCCCAAATTCACCGAACTGAGCTCAGATCAAAGTTTGTCCAAATTAATATAAAAATAAAATTTCAGCATTCATACTTTTAATTTATCACACTGTTAATACAGGCATATGGCGCTTTTTTTCTCTATATTAAGAGTTTAAAATGCATTTTAAACCCTTTAAATACGCGATAGGAGCTGCGTACAGGACGAGTTGTGTAAAAATGAAGAAGTTATTGTTTGTTTGTGAAGATACATGTTAATCCGTGTCGCTCTCGGTTCCGTTTGTCTTACCTTGCTGCAGACATCGTTTCTCTTCTCTCTCCACTTCCTGTAGGGTTTTCTTTTATTCCTGTAGAAACACAACTAAACTCTCCGACCGGACTCGAGATTTCATGCGGAGTTTTGGACTGAAACTGGTCAACTGAGCCTCGGTGAGAACATTTCTGGTCTAACCTGCATATCTGAGCTCGGTTTCGTTTTTCATTCCTCCACATCAGAAGGTTGAACCAGAACCAGAACCAGAGCCACACCCTCCCGCGTTAACCCCTTCAGCCCCGCAGTCAGCTGATCAGAGGATGTTTTGCTGCTGAACATGAAAACAAAGCAACTTCAGTCCCGTATGAACCAGCGAAACTCCAACAGCCAATCAGAGAGAACCAGCTAACTGCAATAACCAATCACAGAAAAGGATTCCTCCCGTTGACATTTAGATAGATTCTTTATTCCGTTCAAACATACCGGTTTATTATTATTATTATTATTATTATTATTATTATTATTATTATTATTATTATTATTATTATTGCTCTGACAGTTTGATGTTTGACATAATCAGGTCAACCCCGTCCTTATTTTTAGCGTCATTTCTTTGCCAGGTCATCCGCCGGCTGACAGTTAACGGGCGTATATAATCATTTTCTCATCTTTTTAGCTGTTGATGCCAAAATATAGTTTTTTAAATAAACGGGGGCCGTTTGTAAAGTTACACAGTAAAAAAAAAACGTAACAGCAATATTGGAAAATATATTTAATCTGAAAACAGTCTCCATATGTTTGCTTCAAACTTTTAAAATTATTTAGAAAATAGTTGTACAAACCGCCGTCGCTAGAGGGCGCCGCAGATTCTGCCAAAGTGTTTCTCTGCGCATCAACTAAGACAGAAGAAGGAGACAATGCGGGGAACAGAGGAAGAACTGAAGGCTGGAGATTCATGGAGGATCAAACTGACAGCTTATCGACAATAAAAGTAATTAGCTTCATATGTAAGGAACTTACAGTATTTTTTAATCCAAGAAATTACTCAAGAGTTAAAAAGTAACCGAAGTACTGAGTAACTGATCAAATTATCACTCATTTAATATAAAAAAAATTACATAATCAGACGGACCAAAGTAAAAAAAATTAAGTGGAAATTTCGGTGTTTTAAGGACCAAAATGACAATAATTCATATAAGTAACAATCAAGTGAAATCAGGTAAAAAAAAATTCCAAATTAGTTCCTCTCATTTAACAAAAGCTGCAGCTGTGTGTGTCTGGACATGTTTGTTTTTAATTCATTGGATAGAAAATCCTGAAATTTTACTCAAGTAAGAGAAGAAATACTTTAAAATACTCAGGTAAAAGTACATAGTAAAACTATTACTAGAAATCGATCCATCCATTTTCCCCCTTGACCCTTAGTGGGGTCAGGAGGGTTGCTGGTTCCTCTCCAGCTAATGTTCCGGGCGAGAGGCGGGGTCACCTGGAGGTCACCTGGAGGTCACAGGGCAACCACTAAAAGTTACTCAGGGAAATGTAACTAGTTACTCTGCACTGCGCCTGACCCCAAAGGCCGTGTGTGTGTGTGTGTGTGTGTGTGTGTGTGTGTGTGTGTGTGTGTGTGTATGTGTGTATGTGTGTATGTGTGTGTGTGTGTGTGTGTGTGTGTGTGTGTGTGTGTGTGTGTGTGTGTGTGTGTGATCAGACTCGTTAAAAGAGGGAA